>PVJO010004858.1:0-104764 GCA_004026905.1 Hystrix cristata
GCCTGAGTGGGATAGAAAAGGAAAGAGAGGCTTGCTGCTGGCTGCCATCTGCCATGCCATGGACTGTTTCCTCTCTGCAGGCCGCCCTGCCGTGGAGCCAGTCAACCATGGACTGAAACCTCTACAAAGTGTGGGCTAAAATAAACCGTTTCTCCTTTCACCTGTGGATACCAGGTATTTTGTCCCAGCAACGAGGAAAGTAACTAAGACGTCCCCTAAAGAAGAAAACCTCATAAGGAGCTTCACACAGACCAAAGAAATTGCTATTTTAACAGGCATTAGGAAAACAGTGAGTTTTGATAGAAAAAGAGACTAATACTAGTAAGTAATGAGACCTGATTTCTGTCCTGTCTACTGCCTGGGCTGCTAGTTAAACTCTAGAGATTGGGACCTTGGCTTCCGGTCACCAGGGTGGCCAAGAGCAGAGGAGCAGCACCCAGGTCAACAGAGGGTGGAGCCCGGGGCTGGGGCAAGGTGGGGACTCTGCTGTCCAGCCCTGAAGGACAGGAAGGTGCTCCTTGCAGCCAAGCGGGAGGGGATTAGCAAGGGTCAGGAGCCCACCGTGGGCCGCACAGCCCACCCTCTATCCAAGGGCCAGAGGTCTCTGTGCTGCAGCATGAGGGCTGTGGCCACAGAGGCAGCAGGCAAGCCCCCGTTAACCGTGTGCCAGGCGCACGGCCTGCAGTGTCTGCCCTGTTCTCGGGGCAGCTCTGAGAAGGGAAGCAGCACAGGTGGAGAAGCCCTCAGGCTGCCCACCCTGTCCGAATGGGTTCGGCCTCCTTCCTCCCGCCTGGGCAGCTCTGCCACTGACAGCAGGCTCTGTAGAAGTGACCAACTGCAGAGTTTTCTACCTGCCTTCAGCCGGAAATGCTGGGGCTGGGGGAGCACTGGAAACGGGTCAGGGGATCCCTGGAGTCTCCCTCGGGCCTGCCTCAACTGGAGGAGGCATCATGCATGTGCATGTGTGTATGTGCATGTGCACCCACATGCATGACGGGCTTTCTGCCTATGAAGCCCAGTTACCACCCTCTGTCTCAGCCTGAGAGGAACCTGTAACCATGAGAAAACCATGAGAAAGGGCAGCGCTGTTGCATGCCAGGCTGTTCAGCACTAGCAAACGTGCAGACATACATACCGCAGGGGACGTGCAAGTCCCTACGATCGCATCCCAGAGCAAATGGCTTGTCTTTATAATTGGGACTGTTTTTCACAATTACAAAATCAAGCACTTTTCAAGATCTGCCAGAACAAACTACAAATAAGTGCTCCGTTGCTCAGGTTATGTTGGTCGGTGTAGGGCCCAGGGTGTCCATCAGTGCCACCCCACATGGGTCCCCAGGTCTCCCCTCACTCATCCTCTCGGTTTTTAGACTCAGTAAACTGAACAGGCACAGCTATTCTGAAACTCTGCTGAAGTGCAGGGTGGGTCCAGGGCTGTGACTTCCGTGGCCCCTGGCCACATGGGATCCACCCGGCACCACCACCAGCCTCCCACAGTTCCTCACGGTCCTGCCCTCAGCCACTCTCTGCCCCACCCAAGGTGAGTCCCTTGGTGTGAGCACAGTGGCTTCTCTCCCATAGCCTGGTCTGCCTGGGGGCCGCGTGTCACTAGGACACCCACACACATCCCCTCCCGCCATCCCGCTGCAGTGTGCATGGCGGGTGTCCCGTGTGGGCGCTGAGTGCCTGCCCGTGTACCCCACAGCCCCTGCCTGCCCTTCGTTCCCACTGTCCCGTGAGTGGCCCCTGCTGCTGCCTCACTTCAGCCCTTGAAGTCCAGTCCCCCACTTCATGGCGTAGCCACTAGCACTTTCACCAAAGGGAAGCTGCCTCAGGGGACCTTGGGACCCAGAGTTCAGATGCCACAGGAGGAGCTCCGAGGCCACCTCCCCTGAGCCCCAGAGCAGGTCACGCCCTCTGTGGGTCACACCGTCCATGACACAGACACACCTGTGTGTTTCAAGATACTGTATGACATGGTGGTGTGCAGGGTTGACCAAGATGCCTCTACACACAGAAGCACGGGGTGTGGGGACCCTGACCCCGCATGATGCCTGCACACTGTGCTTTGGGGGACCTGTTCCATAACACACAGGGTGCTCCTCATGCTCCTGTGTCATACAGTGCGTGTGGTGCTCCTTTTCCAGGATGGCACCTGCTGCCCGGGGAAAGAGCACCCCAAGGACAGCACCCCTGCAGTGATTCAAGGATGCCATCAAAAGCCCAGACTTTACCCTTCTGTTCCATCACCTCATGGTCCCAAGAGGGCTGCTCCCATTCAAGCCATCACTTTCATACTCCAGGAGGAAGAAAAGGGAGGTAGAGGAGCCAGTGATACCCCTTCCTTTTATCAGGAGATGTATGCTTCCCAGAAACGTCCACCTCCACCAAGCAGACTGCCACTTACATCTCACTAGCCAGATCTTTGTCACCTAGCCACCCCACACCCAAGGAGAATGGAGATGGTGAGGATCTCACTACAGAGCATGGGCACGCTGGGGCAGGGGAGGAACAGATTAGTAGCAGGACAGTCAGAAACTACTGTAGTATCTGCCAAAACTATGTCAGTTATTTTTTACCCTAACAACTGGTTTGTGGGGTTCTGACTATTACTTCATCAAACAAAGATTAAAATCACCACAATCTCATCACTTAGAAGTAACCACTGTTCTTCCCTGTTTACTCGTTTAGTTCTTTGTATTTTTTAACATGGGTAGAACCACACTCTGGTATGCTGTATAATTTGAGCCTTTTCTGATATTGTAAAATATTTCCAAATCACACAGTGTTCTGTGCAGAATCACGACTCATGCCTCCATGTTCTGCAGAATGAGGTACAATGATTTGTTTGTTCACAGACACTCAGAGTTAGGGATTTGGATGTTTACGACAGTGAAATGTGACAAAGCAACATGAGTAAGTCTCCTTGTAGCTAAGTCTTGCACCCAGCCGTGTCCCTCGGGAGTGTATCAAAAGGGAAGAGTTGTGGCTATGAAGATCCTTCAGAGCTTTTGAAATCCCACCAGACGGCCTTTCTAGAAGGCTGCTCCAGTGCACAGTTGCATTGCTCGGCTTCCCTTGGCTGGATGCAATACCTGACACCCACGCTGTAAACAAGGAGAGGTTTGATTTGGCTCGTGGCTTCAGAGAAATCAGTCCATGCTCACTGGCTCCAACGTCATGGTGGAAGGGTGTGGGTGGAGGAGAGCTGCTTAGTTCATGGTGGCCAGGATGCAGAGGAAGGACAAGTGCCAGAGAGGAAGGGGCCAGGGACCAGACACAGTCCCTAAGGTCATGCCTCCACAACCCACCCAGAAGCACGCTTACCTATTGCCTATGTGGCTCCCAAGCCATCAAGTTGACAGGTTACATGTCACAACAATCCCTTCAACAGACTCAAGGACCATGTCCCCTGCTCCAGTTTTCACCAATGTGAGAAACAAACCGGAAGGAGGGGAACAGGCCTATGCCCTGGTCTGTCCCTGCACTTCCCCAGTGAGGCTAGCATAGCAGGGCTGGCACTAGGACCCAGACCTCAGCACCAGAGCCTGGCCCCTCTGGTCGTCAAGAAGAGGGCCAAGGCCAGGAGATGTGGGGACACAGTGATCAGCAGGCTGTGACTGTGGATAGTGCCTGGTCTCATCCTGGGCACACAGATTTGCTTCTGATGCAGAACCATAGTCCCACAAGCTGTGTGACCCTGGTATTCTCACTGAGCTCATCTAGGACCAGTAAAAAGAGTAAATTGGGGCCAGAGCCAGCTGCTCTTGCCAGCCAGTATGTCAGCTAGGGACTGAACTGTGTCTCCTGGAGTCATGTGTTGAAATTTTAACTCCCAGTGTGACTCTGTTTGGAGATGAGGCCCTAGAGAGGGGATTGGGGTTAAACTGTTTATAGGGGTGGGGCCTGACCCACTGAAACTGGATTCCTCGCAAGAGGAGATCCCCAAGAAGGCGAGGTCACTGAAGAAAGACCCTGTGAGGACACAGTAAGACGATGCCATCTATGAGCTGGGAGAGGTCTCCGGAGAAGCCAGACCTGCAGACACCTTGTTCTCAAACTTCTGCACCCTGGAACCGAGAAATGCAAGCCTGTTGCTTTACTGCTCAGTCTGAGATGCTGGCGTGGAGACCTGACTGACTCATGTCATGACTGACAGGTTGGCCACAGCCTCAACTTCTCCTGAACCCTGAGCCCCATATATCAGGTACCCTGAAGCTGGGTTCTCAGTGTGAGGCCTGGATACATGTGTGGCAGGGACACTTCCCTGTGGGCTGGCCGCATCCACCTCAACTCTCCAGAGATCTGTGTCTGAAGCTCTTCCTGGGGTTGCAGAAGCCCACCCAGCCTGAGTTTAGGCCACGTCTGCCTCTGCCAGAAGTGCCTGAGAGCCAGCAGCCCATGGACGTCCGAGCTGTCCCAACCTTGTGCACAATTCCTCAGGTGGCCCCAGGAGGAGGGAACCCCAATCAGCCGGGTTCACCAATGCCCCTTCAGCGGCTCCTCCCGCGTCCTGGGAGGGCCTCCCAAAGAAACTGCCTGTCCCAGAATCCTCCTTGGAGGGAAGCCCACCTAAGGCATGTGAGAAAGCAAGCTGGAAGTCTTTTCTGTTATTTTGATTTGTGGTTTTTAAACTTTGTTTTAATAGATTTCATTATTTAGAGCAGTTTTGGGGTTCTCAGCAAACTTGAGAGGAAGGTACAAAGATTTCCTCTCTACCCCTTCCCGGACGTGTTCATAGCCGCCTCCTGTTACCAACAGCTCCCAGTGGAGATGACCCTGGTGACACTTTCTTATCACCCACAGGCTGCAGTTGACATTAAAGTACATGTGGTGTGGTTCGCTCTGTGGGTCTGGAATGTGTAAGTGACGCATACCTTGCGTTATAGACCCTACAGAAGTGTCGCTGCCCTTGCGTCCTGTGTTCCACCCGGCTACCCTTCCCTACCCCAGTCCCTGGCAACCACAAATCTTTTCATTGTCTTAGTTTTGCCTCTTCCACAGTGTCAGCTGGTTGCAACAATACAGGATGAAGCCTTTTCAGACTGGCTGCCTTAACTTAGCTACGTGCACTTAAGGTTCCTCCGCATCTGTTTCTGTTTTGATAGCTCCAGGTGGCATGGGGTCTGGTGGTGATTTAGTAGGTACAACACCAGGGTCATGGTCCATTAAAATAAAGCATTGATAAGCTGGACTTTAGGAAAATTTTCAGCTTGACAAAATTTTCAAATGACAAGCCATAGACTGGGAGAAACTATTTGCCAAATACCTGTCTGATAAAGATCTATTTTCCAAAATATATGGTGAGCCCTTAAAACCTAACAAACAAACAACTGGATTTTAAATGCACAAAAGACCTCCACAGGTAGCACCACCAAAGTTATACAGATGACAAATAAGCATAGGAAAGATGTTGCACATCACGCCATCAGGGAAATGACAATTAAAACAATAACGAGGCGGCACTGCCCACCTGTTAGAACCCCACACCCGGAACACGGACCCCTGAGGCTGATGAGAAAGCGAATCCACAGAAACTGCTCTTGCCCGCTGCTGAGAGTACCGGATGGGGAGGTCACTTGGGGAAACAGTTTCTTACACAGCTACGGGCACCACGGTGTAAGATCAGCATTCCTACTCCTTGGTATTGCGCCCCAGGAGTTGAAGACGCCCACACAGATCCTGCACGCGGCGTTTATGGCAGCTTTGTTCTGCATTGCCAGGTCAGGAAGTGAGTGGAGGAGGCACCACGGGCCTCCAGACGGGCGTATTCGAGGCTAGAAAGCAAGCTGTGGTTTTAGTCAAGACCGAAAGCCTGGTGCACATACACATGCTCTGGGGCAATGAGCAGCTGCCCGAGCCACAGAGCCCACGTCCTGGTCACGGGAACGATGGCGGCTGAAGCAGTGGCCCCTGCCTTGGATCTGGGAACAGGTTCAAATCCCAGCTGCCACACTAGCCGGGCAGTCGGGGCAGGTGACTTGCCAGGTCCCCACCGGAGCAACGTGGGAGTGGAAACTGCCCAGCCACAGTGCGTGCCGAGCAGAAGGCACACAGATGCCTCTAGGAGGAAGGACTTGCCGTTCAGCGGCAAAGATACGGCCCACGGCCTCCAGCAGCAGCTAAGAACTCAGCCCAGTGGCGTCCTGGAGCCAGGCCGCCCCCGTCACACAGCCCTCCCTACAGGGATGCTCCCAGCAGACCCGCTGAGGACAGGTCTGCACTGCAGCAGAGGGCCTCCCTGCCCGGCCCACCTCCTGCCTTGTCATGTCTCCAGGGCACCCTGCAGTGTCCCAGCCCCCTCTCCCTCGCTCCCCTCACCTACGTCCACTCACCAGGTCGTCTGGAAAGAGGCTGGCGCATCTTCGCCTTCCTCCCTTGTTCCTGCACCTGTTGTACTACAGAGTAGCCCCCAAGACAGGTTTTCTTGGGGCTTCTTTTGAGGTCTCCAGGGTCTCCATCCAGGATGATTTCTCTCGAGGAGTCAGGACCAGTCAGGCCTGTTCCATTGTGACCCACAGAAACAGCCTAGTTACCGGAATAAGAATTCACTGGAGCACTATGGGATACTCAGATAACTTAACGAAAAGCCAGAGTACAGGCTCAGAGAGGACAAGAGCCTGATTGCGCGCAAGCTCCCAGCATTCTGAGTTCATCTTTTTCAGGACATCACTGTTGACATCAGTAAGCTCCGGTTTCATTTTGGTGCTTGTGGCATCCTCCTCTGGGGCTGGATTCCCAGGAGAAGGTGTCTAATTGGCCAGGAGGTGAAGGGGGCATTTTGGAAAGTCTTCCCTGGATGGACACACCCACTGACTATCTGCACGAGATGCGGGTACCTGTCATCAGAAGGTCCAAGGACCGCCAGATGGCTGGCTCAGCCCCCGAACTCCACAGACCACAATAGAAAAAGAGAAACCGCACCCCACCTCAAGTCCTACCAAGAGCCCAAGGCGGTGTATCACTATGAACTCAGCTTGCGGTGATGGTAGCCGCCTTGAGTTGTAAGCACCATGGTTTCCCTGAAGTGATCCTAGGTGGGACCCCAGCAAACTATAACTAGACAAAACCGGGAACCCTGGTGCCCGGACTGTGCCTGGCTCTTTAATACTGGCTTAAGAGGAAGCAGGTATATCCTCTGGCAAGGATGAAATCTCTTTTGGCCCAATCCATGATAAATTCCCCTCTCTGACCCAAACTGCAGGAATCCAGCTGGTTTCACTGCCACCCAGCACCACACTTCTGGCAGTAGGTGCCCCCAATAAACTGCATCTGGTACAATCCTAGATCTGTCTGCCTGTCTTTGATCTCACGGCACCCAGGGCTGGTTCTCATATAGCAAGAGTGGGTTGTTCTAGAACAATCTGCAGCACATTTCCACCTGCTCACTTCCTGCCTATAGCACAATCCATTGTCCCCCTAAGACTCTAGGTTTCCTGTGTTCAGTATCATTATGCCTATTCTTAGTTTGTTATCCCCCGGAGTATCAATAAGGAGTTGAGAAGACACACTCAACTTTCAACACTCAG
Source organism: Hystrix cristata (assembly GCA_004026905.1). NCBI lineage: Eukaryota > Metazoa > Chordata > Mammalia > Rodentia > Hystricidae > Hystrix > Hystrix cristata. The sequence goes on from PVJO010004858.1 coordinate 7,530, forward strand.
ACATCCTTGTTTGGAATGTAATTAGCTGCTTTCCTTGTCTCTAAAGGAAGCTGGTGCAGGAGGATTGCAAGTACAAGCCTAACCTGGGTAACTTAGCAACTATTCAAGACCCCATTTCAAAATAAAAATAAAAAGGGCCAGGGGTATAACTCAGTGTGAAGGCCTGGGTTCAATCTGGGGCGGGGGGAGGAGGAAAGAGAGAGCAGGACCTTCATCTGCCCAGCCCTGCCTTCATTTGCATGATGAGGACACTCAGCCTTGAGTGTAGCAATTTCATCATCAGCCTCTCAAAGTTCCATTTATTGGGATCTTTAAGGCCATTTCACATTCCTTTAGCTCTTCAGGTCAAAGTTCCTCATGCCACTGAGAGGGACTCCTGAAGGCTGGGGACATTCAGTGACTTGCAGAAGGCATCACAGGGGCCACGGCAGCCTGGCCACATCCTCTAGGTGGGTCTTCATGTGTAAAGGCTGAAGGCGGCAGCCTACTCTACACTTGGCCTCTGCCCAGGGCTTTCTGTGGGGTCCTGCTTGTTTTGGTCTTGATCGCCTCGAGGTGAAAGGGAAGTACAGAGTCAGTGTGGGGTTGGGGGGATCGTCCAAAGGCAGACGACCTGCCAGGCACCTGCCGCTGCCTCACCCCCCAAGGGGGGACCCTGCACTCCGTGCTTTCCCCGACTTCCTCAGCAGGACTGGGTTCCCCTGACCTGTGTAGTCACTTGAACATGACCTTTACCAGCAGCGCCCCGCCCCACCTCTGGCTTTTCCTGGGTCACATTCTTGTCGCCCTCATCTCTGTATCACGGGAAGTACAAGGCTGATCAAGAGATACTGTGGGGTCAGTAAAACACTGTCACAGGAAGAGACACATTGCCATAAATCCTCCCTCTCACTTCAAACACCCTTATCTCTGTTCTTGCCACTCTGGGAAGCAATTCTAGAGTCCTTTTCTGTAAGGGTCTTTACCAGGCGTGATCAAAAATACAGTGAATGCCGCTGCTGAGCACCATCCACCAAAAAGCAGATTCATAAAAACATGTTGTCCTCACCCACCCTGTTTACCATGTCTGGCACCATGCGACTGCTGGCTTTCTCCGAAGTCAAAATGGCCATGAAAAGCCAATGTTTTGAATGGATTCAGGACATGGAGGCAGCTGGGACAGTGCAACTACAGACACTCAGGAAAGAGGACTCCAGAGCTGCTGCAGAAAGGGGCAAGAACGATGGGAGGAGTGTGTTGGGTGCGGGGGCGTTGAGGGAGACTGACGGCAATGAGTCTCTTACCATAATAACCATTTTTAAGTTTAAACAGTCACTGTATGTTTTGATCACACCTTGAAGACAAAGCCTGTCTTTCACCAGTTAATTTCTGCCCAGAAAGACTCAGATCTACAGCGTCCTCTCCTCCTGGCAGAAGCCCAGGCAGGAAGTACGAGGCAGAGTCCCCTACCCAGCAGGGGACACATGCCCGTGCAGGACCCCACCTCCCTGTGACGTGACCAGCAGCTGGGCCCTGTGACCAGCAGCAGGCTCTGCCCCCTGGGTCTGGCGGTGCTGGGAGGAGGCTGCAGGACGGAAGGAGGCAGATGCCAGCAGCCTTTTGCTGCCTGTCTGCACGTTTCACACTGACAGGCTACTGGAGGTGTAGCACTATTTTTATTTAAAACACCAGTTACCATAGGAACAGCCACATGACCCAATACTTATTCTAAGTCACACAGAAAATACCCCTGGGAAAGGAGAGAGGGCAGCCACATGCTTGCAGTGTGTGGGAGAGAGAGGCCTCCCCCAGACCCCTGCCTGGACCTGGCTGCAGACGCCCGGCCGGTCCTCCTGAGGCTTCACTGCGCCCCCAGAGGAGGGCTGGTGATCAGGGGAGGGCCGCGTTCTGCCAAAGTGGCCCCCTGAGCTGCAGCTCTTCCTGGAGGTCAGATGTTCCCTCTTAGGTGGCCCCAGCTGCAGCTTGAGACTCCAGTGCTGAGTCCCGCCTTGGCCCTGCACACAGGAAAAATGTGTTCCCAAGACTCCAGGCACAGCCCCGCCCAGTGATGCCCTCCCGGGCCCTGGCCGTCTGTATTCCAGCTCCCCACACCACAAGGGTCTCCTCCTCTGATAGCAAAGCCCAGGGCTGGCGGTGCCTGCAGCTGAGGTCCGAGGGACGTGAAGGACCCCTGGGTGTCCCCAAGGCCCGTGGGACTTTCAACAGAGGGTGCAGTCACCCCATACAGCTTGGGGCTCACCAGCTCCTAGGACATCTCAGCACACCCTGCTTGCACCATGCTAGGTTTTATCTGTGGCCTGGGCACAACAGTACCCATTCACAGGCTTTTCATGAGAACTGTGTATGATTATAAATCCCCCAATACCCAGGGCATCCAGTGGTCAGTTACTGTTAATGTTACTGTGGGTGTGATGGGCATTGGCCGTTGCATGAGTCTGTTTTTCATTACTATAGCAAAATGCACAAGGCAGGTGGACTTTATAGCTTTCTATCTTCTAGGTATCTTTCTGACATGATAGTACAGTAATGCATATTCATGCTTATAGCAGCACACTTCATAATAGCTAAATCTTGGAAGTGGCTTATATGTCCGTCAACAGATGAATGGATAAAGAAAATACGGTGTTTACACATAATGGAGTAGTACTCTGCCTTAAAGAATAAATTTGACTCACTTAAAGGAAAATGGTTGCATCTTGAAACTGTAATGCTAAGTCAAATAAATCAGACATACAAGCTTAAATATCACATGGTTTCTCTTATATGAGAAAACCAAAGTGTAATTAAAGAGCAAAGTAAAAGGTAGATAGTAGGAAGTAGGGAGATCTTTTTCAAGTGAGAAAAGGAACAAAGGGTAGAGGGAGGGAGAGGAGATGGGGGGACAAGAGTTGAAGGGGAAAATGGAAATAGGGCTTTTGCAAACAAGAAGCGGTCCAAGAGTTGGAGCAGAGCGGGAAGGGAAAGAAAGAGGTGAAAAAAGATTCAGATGCTTTGTGTCCATGTGCCAGCTCACTGCAATGGATGTGATCACTCTGTACTGCAAATAGAACTAGAAAATAAAGAGATTTCCTTGCTCACAGCTTTGGAAGCTGAAAACCCAGATGCGGATGGTGCCTCCACTAAGGCCCCGAGGCAGCTGGAGGACGTCATGGCCACTGCAGGGGACCTCAGGAACCCAGCTAGTCGACTGGAAGCCAGCAAGGGCTGGCGCCACCACCCTCCCAAAGGACACGCCCTCAAGTCTAGGGACTCCCACGAGGTCCATCACTTCTTACACCCCACATGAGGGACACACCAGATGTCTCAGGCACCCTCAGAGAGCAGAGACTGAGCTCCTCATACCAGCAATTCAGTCATCACAGTTAAGAGGGTCCAACGCTAGTGTGTGAGGGCTGACGCCCCCAGGCCTGACCAGGTGCCGGAGGGCTCCTTTTTCATACACAGGCCGTGCAGGGAGCTCAGGCCGCCTGTCCCAAGAGCTGGTGCTTGTGAGCTGGGACTCGAAACTGGACTGGTCTGACTGCTGAATCTCTGTTTTTTGGCAACATGCTAGGAAAGGGGCGCCTTGGACAGTCTCACCCAAGAAGCAGCGGAGGTGTTTGTGGGAGGTGGGTGGGGCCAGCACAGGTTTGGTGGGTGACGACGGAACCGGAGGCTATTAGGTTCATCTGCCTCGGTGATACTCTTCACCCCAGGCCAGCTTTGGCAGCCTGCATGATCCCGCAGACTGTAGAGACTCACAGAGGTGACAGGAGATCCCCAGGTTGCCGTGGGGCTGCTCTGCCTTTGGCATCACTTGAAGGTGGAGGTGAAGGTTCTGTGGACCTGGCCTCACTGCCTCCTCTTGGACCTCTTCCGACAGGAAGCACCAAGCAGCATCAGCCCACGGGGCTGGGACGGTGGAAGCCCCTGACCTCTACCAGTCTCTGTATCCTTATCTCCAAGATGGAAGCACCACCCACTAGAGCCCACACCATCAGGTCGCATCCCCGGCCACACGGCCTCTTCAGCAGGCAGCTTAGGGACCGTTTTAGCAGCTCCACAGCTTCCTGCCTGAGATGGTCCTCAGCCAGAGAGCCATAGTCCCCAAAGCAGCTTTCAGCCAGCAGAGGGTGGGAGCTGGCGGAGGGGACCCGGGCCCAGCAGCGTCTGGCCTGCATAGGAACTGACTTCTCTCCCATCTCCCCGCCCCACAGCCTCCCGAGCATCCTAAAGTAGCTGCCCTCCTGAGAGAACCCAGCCCCAAGCGCCACCTCAGCGGGGAGGGGAAGGCCATAGAGGATGCACATCAAGCTTGCAGCTCAGGGGACATCTACAGTGTTTGTCCAAGGCCATATCCTCTCGGGAATGGAGGAGTGTAGCGGGAGCTTTCTTCATTAGTAATTGGCCTTCGGGAAGACCTCTAACTGGGGATTAAGCCTGGCTGCAGGGGCTCCTCCAAGCAATTCTTGATATTCACATGAATCACTGACAAGAGCTCTACGTTCTGGATCCATTTATCTGACAAACTTCCCCGTAACTCAGAACAGAGATTGCATGGAGCAAGTACGACCACAGGCAGAGTTACACAGTCTGCACCCTCTTCCCACAGCTGAGGGTCACTGGCGGCACCTTCCTGCTGCCCAAGGAGAGACCCTTCCCCATGTGCAAGAGCCCCTGTGCACCCCAAATATAACCCAACCCAGCTATTTAAAAGGAAACTATGCTGTAAACAAATTCATACTAAGGTGTGACTGATTATCTTCTGCTGCAACAGGGAGTTCTGATTGAAGAGGAAGGTGAGGCCTGTCTTGGGTGTCTCCGGGTAGCTGGAAGCCAATCGTTCTTTCCCCCTCACACTTCCACAGTGCTTACACTTGCTTTTGAATGCCCTGGTTCTGCCGAAGCTTCCCCGTGGCTTTTGAATTTTCCATAATGTACCCTTATTTTAGAAAAATGGAATTGGGGTCACAAACCTGCGAACATGTTGAATATGAGTCCCATTCCCCAGCCTCTAATATGAAACATCTTGATTTTGTTTAATCTGTTTGCTTTTGCATCTTCTAATTCTGCAGGGCTGCTTTGTGTGTCTTCAGAAAAGAAAAAAGAAACTAGAGCCATTTGATAGAATGTTTGGATCACAGAGTGAAGAGCGGCCTCCCTCTTACACTCCCACACCCTTTCCTGTTCGGAGCGAAGATCCTTAGACTTTGGCAGAGAGGAGAGTTGTGGGGACGGAGACTTCTTTCCATGCAGCTCCCCAGGCCAAGTCTAGGATGCTGATTTCACTGGTCTGGAGTCAGATCCGAGATTCCCTGACAAGGTGGGCTGCCGGCCACCGTGAAGAAGGTCATCTTTACAGTCTCACTCTGTCCCTTTCAATCAGCATTTCTCAAAGATGGGTGTCCCTAGAAGCCCCTCTCCCCACCTCCGCCCTGCTTCCGTGGAGCTCCCAGAGGTATCTCCCTGGGACAGAGAATGCTGCCTCCCGCCTAGCAGTGGCAGAGACCCTGTTGGAAAACTGAGTGCTCCACAAAGAACTGTGAACCTCCTGGATTAAAAGCCCGCAGATGAACTGGTTGGTTCATGTCTGTCCTATTGCATAAATACGATTTTTGAAATCCATGATTATTTATAGACATTCCAAGAGTGTGCACTTGCCACAATGCACACCCTCAAAAGAGAAAACAAATCACATCAACAGGCACAGAGGGGATGCATGGGCTGCCCCTTGGGGATGCATGACATGGGCCTGGCAGGAGCGCGCTGTACCCACCTAAGTCCTCAGGGGTCTCCTGACACCAGAGAGGGGCACCGCCACCTCTGCCTGATATTTCTGCTCAGAAATGCCCTCCTGTACACTCCCTTGCCTTCTTGTTGGCACACAGTCGTCTCCATTTGGATCAGATGCAGAAAAATAGAAAATATCAGCATCAGAATAGCTAGTGATAAATTATGTCCCAACATTTCTAGGCAGACACATAGCAATGCAGTGATCACCTCCCAGCATGACCCAGCACAGCAGCTCTATCCAGAGGGGCTCATTTGTCAACCCCGATGGGTGACTAAACAAAAGCACCCCCTTCACAGCGGCTCAAGGGAGAGACTTCGGGGGGCAGGAGACTCTGGGTCTGGACACATGTTTCAGATTAGTGTTACAGACTAAACTGATAGGAAGGAACAGGCAGGAGTCAGGATGCCCCGTAGTTCCAGTTAAAGAGGGAGAGAGAGAAAACTCTAATAGGTTCCCATCCTCATAACTGATGCTGCGCAGGGAGCCACAGACCCCCACATGGACTTGGAGGACAACCCTCATGAAGCCTGCTTGGTCCCAAAGAAGAGGCAGGAACACACTTCCAGGAAGGGATCGACCCTATAATTAGAAGAACCAAGTGCCACATCTCCATTGCTTCCCATGAGATGGGGTCCAGGACTTCCATACTGTTACGTTCCCCTGGATCTGCCCAGCCCCATGATTTGTTCTCTTCCTCGCTCTCCAGGGTCCTGGCTCTCCCTGAAGAGGCAGCATGGTGCTGCTGGAGAACGTTCTAGTTCTGAACATTCAGAACATTCTCCCTTTGGGTTGCTCAGTCCCTCAGGCCAGAGCTTGAGCAAGTTACATCTTAATATGTTCTCTCCAAGGACAGATCTTGCAAGGGAGATTGAGTGAAGATATTTTGAATGGGAAGTGATCCAGAAAGCATTATTAGGGGAGTAAAGTGGCAAGTGACCTCTGGGGCCACTGGAGCTGAAAATCACCCACAGATGCTGCAAGATGTACAGGAAAAGCATCTCAAAGAACCGGGGGTTCCTTCACGGAGGGTCACTCCCAGAGATAGTTCATTCCCTGGAGCTTTGGCATTGGGAAGAGCATCTTCTGCTATCAAAACAACTTCCAGGTGATGAAATGCAGGCCAGCAGCTAGAAGTCAATGACAGCATCGTAGGGACAAGGAGATGGGGCCAGACACCAGCACAAGAATTTTAAAATTCTCTGGCTCTTTACTGTCTTGTCAAAGACAACTTCCTATCAATGGTGAGATTGAGAGAAGGAGAAAAGGACAGGATGGAAGAACAGGTGTGAGTGAAGAAACTCTGTTCTTGTCACCATACTTCTTCTAATGTCACAATTCTTACAACGAAGAGAGATTGGTCCTTGGGGAAGACAACGTGTACAAAGGTATTGCAGTATAATTCCACATGGGGCTGGAGTGTAGGGCTTTTTAGTAGACAAATATGCAGAAACAGTTTGGGGAAATCTCATTGTTTCCATACACAGAGGAGTGATGGTCAAGCCAGTGACAATGGGCAGAGAGACTCTCAGGACAGGTGGCAATCAGCACCGAGGAGCAGTGTAGACTGCAGAGGTTGGAGCGTGCTGCCAGTGTGAGCAAGGCCAACAGGCTGCACTCTATGTGAACAGGGCCCTGCAACTTGGAGCCACCTTGTGACTCAGAATAGTGTGTGCCGGCCAACCCAGCCTCCCTTCAGAAGACAAGTCCGGCAACATCTGAATGGTGCCCTGGTGGGAATCTCAGCTCTGCCCTGGAGCGTCACCCCCCCAACTCTGGTGCTGCCTCTGGCTCCCCAGAGTGCTCAGCTTCTCAGTCGTGTCACTCTGGTCTCCCCAGAGATTCGGATTTTGAGAGGTCTCACGAGTAGATCTCACCTGTAGATCATCTAACAATAACCACTTTCACAAATGTCAATCCACGGCAGTCCAAGGCTCTCTCCACCTGCTCCTGCTTCCTCTCCTTTGTGCCCCCAGGGGCTCCCCCGATAAATCTCTTGAACCTCTCATCCTGCTTTAGCATCTGCTCCTGGAGGACCTGAATCCACACAAAGCTCGAGGGACACCATGAGCTGCCCTGGAACTGTCCGTCGCTATGGTGCTGAAATCAGAAACAGGCCAAGGAGATGTGATGCAGAAAAAAAATATATCTGCGTTCATCCTCATGATTAGTGACCATGAAATGAATCAGCTGCTCCCTTGGTTCACCTTAGCCAGTGTAAGTGTCTGGTGTTTTCAAAGGAGGAATGAGGAGATTGCCATAACGCCGACCTTCAGTCAGTTACCACAGCTCTTGGGCCAGGAGCAGGGCGACTTCTACGTATCCTACTTTCCAGCCTCCTGCAAGCTCCCAGCAGAAACTCAGCTGGACTGACTGGGATTGTAGCTCCAGGCTTTAAGCTGCAATGCACACTGCAAAGGACAGCAGTTCAGAAATGGAAATGACTCTGGGGACCGACAGACAAGTCCTAGAATGAGAGCAATGTGCCCTTTAGTGTCGTCAGAGTGTTGTCTCATCTGGGGCCAGGTATCTTTGTCCTGCCAAGATAGTGACATAGAAGGGAGAGATTGGTCTTTCCAACAAGGCTTCATCCCACCCCCATCAGGGACCAGCTCCATGCCATTGATCAAACAGCATCTCTGAGGCTCAGCAGCTTCATCTGTAACACGGCGGTGGCAGTAGAGCAGAGAATTTCAAATGCTCCAAGGAACCCTAGGAAGCCCCTGCCCCTTACAGATTACCAAGCAGTTTTGGTGGAGAGAGGAGGCCAAGGCCAGTTCAATTAGAGTAAACTCACTCTTATCTTGTTCCCACTTCAGTGTTTCCCTAGATGCTTAAAAGAAAATGTTGAAACCCTGAGGCCCAGATGATCTTTAGGTCCCCTCTACCCTTCTTTTTCATAGTATAGGACCTCATACTTTCATAGTAAGGGACTTCAGAATCTGGGGCCTGCCACATATAAATGGGTAACCTTGAAAAACTAACATCTCTGACTCATTCTTCTCATCTGTAAATTAATGAGATGATTACCTGCGAACACTTGTGATGTGTCAGGTGACACGCACATCCCCATTCCACAGGCATCTCTCCGAGAGAGGCTGAGCGCCACACCCCATTACTCAGCCAGCAAGTGCTCCGTCTATGTCCACCAGGCTCCCACACCTGTTTTCCTGACTGTGCTTCCCGCCCACTTAGAATGGCAGGAGAAATAGGTGAGACTATTAATACAAAAATGGTTTGTAAAATTTTAAATCATAGCCAGGCACAGCGGCCCATGCGTATAATGCTAGCACTTGGATGCTGAGGTAGGAGGATCATAAGTTCAGACCAGCCTGAGCTACTTAGTAAGACTTTGCTTCAAAGGAAAAAACACCAGATCATGATGTAAACGTACAGAATTATCATTCTCTTTGAGGGTCAGAATTACTTTTACCCAAATGCACTTAACTCCCTACCAAGAGCTCCATAGCGTAGTATGATGAAGTGTCCTGTCCTTGCTTGTGGCTTGTTCACACACATCGTTCCCAATGCACGGGGCCCTCCTCTCCTTGCCCAGGGGCCTTCATCACCTTCCCTGCTAAGAGCTGGAGCAGCCGCACTGCGACTCACCCTGTTTCTGCAGAAGTAAAGGTTTGGCCCTGCCTCTGCTTCCCCTGCTTGGGCTGGCTGATGAGGACACACTGACTGCTGTGTCTGTCCCCCCCTGCACTGGACATGCACAGCTCCAGCCTCCCCATCAGCATCCCTGGAGTGGGGACAGTCCACGCCGTGGCAGGGGCCTTCAGCCAGTGAGACAGGAGATCAGAAGGCAGCCCCAGATCGGTCCAGGCCACCCTTGCTCCCACAACAGACTATTCCAAGATGCTACCATTTCCTATGACCAGCATATGTATTTATTTAATTTAGTTCCCTAGTATTTATTTCATATTAATATTTACTTAATATTTATTTAAATATTCCGGTATATTAACCGCCTTTTTCCATACAGCAGCTCTTGGATGTCCTTCATATTAACTTGTGCCTTTCTCCAGATTATTATGCACTCAGGACAAAAGAGAGTCAAGTTATTGCAATTATTTTTTAACCACCCTTCTCCTTGAGATTCTCCGATTGCCTCTGTGTGCCCACTGGGGGGACTCCTTAAGCCGACTTTCTTGTCCTCAGGAACATTTTTAAGTATGATTGCCTTTCAACAACAGGACAGAAGTCCCAGGCCAAGGTGACTTTCCTTAACTGCGTACACACGCGCTGCTCTCCAGGGAGTGGGCTTCCCCCCGCTGGAGCCCGTACCAGAAACCACAGCAGAAGCCGATGCCGGCTTGTTCAACATAAACACCGGCACGAGCTGCTGGATCATTTTAGGGATGAAGCTGGAAAAACATACACCCAGTACCATGAATTTTGGGTTAATATTTCTAACTGAACTGTAACACGACTAAATTATTTTAACCTTTTGATGTTTAAATTCATTTCTCTACAGCACCCTTGCCTATTTTTTTAATCCAAACTATAATTGAACAACGCTTTGTCTGCTTTGTCACTTCCTTTTATAACTCTCACATGCTATCGACCACAGGTCCAGGTTTATATGAAAAGATAAACCCAGAATTAGAGATGAGAAAAAGGCAATTCACAAAGAGGAAATACAGAGGGTAGATAAAATGAAAAGCATTTATTATTAATGAAATATCTGTAAACTAAAACAGTATTTTGATAGGTAATGATGTTATCAAACTTGTAAAGAAAATAGAACATCCCAGGAGTGATGTGATTTGGGTTCTCTGATTTTCTCTGGGTTCTGTTGCACTCAGTCTTAGGCACTGACATCTTCTACATCCTCACAGGTCCTGCTCTTCAGCTTTCAAACAGCCTAGCATGGCCTTTGTGGCCATTTAGACATCTGAGCATCGCTTTCCATCACTATCTGCCTTGGTTTGTTTTGGTTTTTTTTGTTTGTTTTTTTTTTTTTTGTGGTGCCAGGGATCGAACTCAGGGCCTTAGGCTTGCTAGGCAAGCACTCTGACCACTAAGCTAAATCCTCAGCCTATCTGCCTTGTTTTTAAATGCTTTTCTTAATTCAGAGTTTGCAAGCCGCAGATCTAATCACTCACATCCTATTTGCATGCAGAATGAGGCCAGCATATGGATTGGCTGGCTCTACTGCCTCTGGTCCAATCAGGTTTACCCACATGGCCCAGTGGCACGAAACGCGACCACCCATAGTCAGGCACTGTCATGCCTGGCCTGTCCCATACATTGTGGGAGGTGAATTACCTTCTTGCTTGTATCATTCCCAATTTTGTAATAATGACTATATTACCATATGTGCCTGATCAAAAAAACAACATGGGATCCAATCAAGAAAGGGCTCATATTTGAGACGTGTTCCATTTGTAGTTTCATACATGTTTAGCAACAGAATACTTACCTATTTAGCTTTTTCACCCCCCAAAAATGCCCCCTTTTTCTTGTTTCCAGACAACCGACTGAGTGCCACTCACAGGGCACAAGTGTCACATAACAGCTAGGGCAGGTCTGGCTCTGGAGCTAGACGGCTAAGTTTTGATTCAGCTCCTCCATTTATAAACCTTAGAGCCTCGGTGCATTCATTACTTGTCCTCTTTGCTTTTATTTCTCATGTGAAATACAGGGATGTAGTATAAGGGAAAAGTCCTCCACACAAGACTGCTTTTATTCTGATACCAACCGCCACCGAAATCACTCTGGAAGAACTCAAGAATTTATGAGTTATGAGAATTCATTACAGGAAAAAGCTACAGGTTCAATTAGCAAAGGAAGAGACACATATATAGGGCAGAGTCTAGGAGAAGCCCGAATGCAAAGTTTCAGTTGCTCCCTCCCCAGGACCATGCTACCTCTTCCTGGTGTGTCACTATACACTGAGAGATACCAACCAGGGGTGGTCCCTGAGCCTTTAATATCCAACATTTTTAATGGGACTTGATCACCTATTGCTCAGATGGCTGACCTTTAGTCCCCAGCCTTTCCCAAAGGTCAGGCTAATACCATTAGTGCACAGTCCAAACCGCCCATCATAAATCACATTGTTAGACAGTCTGGTGGCTAAACTCTCTGAACAAACAAAGACATTCCGATCAGGCAGGACTTTGCAGGGACCTAGAAGTCACCTCCTTGTATCTGAGAGCAAAGGCCAGGTCTCAATTTTAGGCCAAGTTCATCTTTCAGCATACAAAGGATAAGCACATTTCCTATTTAGGGGGTCATTAAAAGAATGAAATAACAAATATCTACCCTCCCTTGTTTACAATTCCAAAATCCTAAATGCTCTGAAAACCGAAAGTTTTCTCATAAATTATTTAGTGGAAAAACTTATATAAGACTTTATATCTTTTTATTCCAGTAAGTGGAAATTTCAAAGATTTTCTTGAAGAAATAGTTTTGCCTGCAATTTCAGGGTGTTATGTTTCAGGGTCCCCCAAAAGTTCCATGTTTGGAGATGGGGCCTGATGGGAAGGTGGTGGGTCACTTGAGGTGTGACTTAGAAGGGTGTATTCTTGTTCCTGGCTCCTCTCATCTGTCTCTGCTTCCTCGATGCTATATGGTGAGCAGCTTTCCTCTGCCATGCCATTCCACCATGCTATTCCTGCCTTGGAGCCAGTCTACTGTGGACTGAACCCTTTGAAACCATAAGCCAAAATAAACCTCTCCTCCTTTAAATTGGGCATTGGGGTATTTTGTCCCAGTGGCAGGAAATTTAGTACACATATATTGTGCTTCAATCTCTCTCCACCCCAGGGGAGGGGCGTAATATGCATCACCGAAGCATCACTTATCTAAAATCCAAAAATAGGCATTCAGGATGGCCGAACAGAGATGCCCACTGCTCACCTCCTTGTCCCCAAGGAAGAACCAGAGTGACAGGAATCTTGAAATGAGTAACCATGGGAGAACACTGGAGATCAACAGGAAAGGGGCTGGAACATTGTAAGGTTTAGAGAGCTGGGACAACAGTATAGTAAGAGAAACAGAATAAACTGCTGTCTGCCACTCTGGCTCCATCTGCACAGATGCTGCAACCCCAGTTGCTGGGCAGTTTCAGACCCCCATGCTTGCAGCCTCCTTAGATAAGCAATCTGCACTGCAGCTGCTTTGGGAAAGGACCATATCTCCTCTGAACACCTGGGGGGCTGTAGCCAGGAGCCATATGGAGAAGGAGCTATTGTCTGAGCTTGTGTAGGTCCGTGGGTCAGAAACCCTTGCATGTTGCCATTGCCAACACAACAGACTTTCCACTGCATGCCTCACGAGCCCAGAGTGACTGTGGCCTAAGCCCAGGGGGTGTCCTGCACTGCAGGGGATGGGTGTGCAGCATAGAGGGGAGCAGAGGGCACCCCTTGATAACCAGCAGATTGGGTGTCTGTTCCCTGAGACCAAACGCACAGCCTGCTGTGCGTAGACTTGCCCCAGTGCCAGCACTGAAGGCAGGTGCACAGGCAGTTCCTGCCTCTCCTCCCTATCCCATGCTGACACGGGGTGGGGGTGGGGGGGACACTGGGTCCCACTGCTGCCGCAGGGGCAAGACAAGGTGGCCTTGAGCAACACTGTGGCTCCATGTCCCCTGGATGTGCATGGCTGGAGGGTGCTGAGTGCAACCATGTCCAGCTCTCACCAAGGTCCATCCCAGCTGGCACCAATGGGGCAGAGCACACCTCCTGCTGCCCCACCTACAGAATCCCTGCCACCGGTCTAAGCGTGCACAACTGTCAGGGCTGGATGCGAGTGCCGCAGAGGAGGTACAGCTCTCCCTGTGTGGCATCTGGGCCACACCACTGACCAGCAAGAGGGCAAAGTCGTCAGGGTCCACACCACTGCTGTGTCTAGGAGTGGAGCTAGTGACACATTGCCTGAGCTCCACTGTCCACTGGGGATTCCACTCCCACAATGGGAGCAGCCACACAGCCAGCACCCTGCACCCACTTCTATCCACAGTACACCTGCCTGAACTGTCGGTGTCCCCACTCCCGCACAGCCTGCAGAGCAGTGGTTCACTGCAACTCTGCCACAGTCGTTAACCTCAAAGAAGTCATTAGCCCAGCCAAAGAGGCTAGAAGGAGACTACATGATGGCGCCCAGCTAGACTCGACACATCAACACCTGAAGACGCACCCTCAGGAGCAACCCACTTGCTAAGAAGGCAACCTCATGAAAGGGGCAGAGATACTTGATCCACCAGCTGTACAGTTCTCAAGATTAGTTGGAGCACAACGAGCATGAGCAAGCAAAGTGAGGACAACTCCTGTAGTAAGGCTCAAGAAAAAGATTTTCCAATTAAATTGAAATGGGTGAAATACCGGATGAAGAATTAAAAAGAATGATTATTAAGGAGCTCAATGATCATGAATTTGTTCAGTTTAAACTTGAAGTGTCCCCCACAGACTCCTGTGTTGAGGTCTCAAACCCCAATGCAGCGATCTTCAGAGGTGGGCCCTGGAGAGGTAATAGGATTATGAGGGAGCAAACCCCATTACTGAATGAGTTCATCCATTGATGCATTCATAGCTGAAGGGGCAGTTGGGAGGTGGGACCTAGAGCGTGCCTTTGAAGGGTGCTTTTCTCCTCAGACTATTTCCCTTTTTCTCTGCTTTTCAGCTGCCATGATGTGAGCAGCTTTGTTCCACTACGCTCTTCCACCATGTTGTCTCTGCCTCAGAGCCAGCTTGCCATGGACTGAAGCCTCTGAAACCATGAGCCAAAATAAACATTTTTTTATTTTTAAATTGTGTCTCAGGTATTTTACCCACTGACAAAAAGCCAACTAATAGAATAATGATCAAGAGATCAATTCAACACTGATTTACTATTCCTTTGTCTACCCCAATTTAAATTTTCATAAGGAATTTTCAGGAGAAATATCTGGTATAAATGGAAGCCAATAAATCTTGAGGTTTCTCTTATAAAATATATTATCTTAAATATTACATATTTTGACATATCATAATATGCAAATGTGAGACATTGTCACAGGATCAAGCAGAGTTAAGTAGGGATTGCTAAGGATGTGGGGGAAAGAGGGGTTACTTGGGAGTTTGGGGGTTCAGCCACAGGCTTCCAGCCCACTATGTTTATTGATAAACTCTTGCTGCACATTTAGCTTTGGATTTCCTGAAACTTGCCACCAGAAGAATTTCTTAGAACATTCTACCAATGTTTACACAATTCCATTTATTGTTTAGTGAACCCACCAACTGTTTATCTGTTACAGTATTTGCTTTTCCCTCCCTAGAAAGTTTTCTTCCCCAAGTGCTCTCTGCTATTTGTGCCAAAAGAGAGATGTCTGAAGTCAGACCCCTATGAGAAGCACAGGATTAAAAATGTCAAATCAGATGGGAGAATTGACAAGAGCCCACCCACATCACAGGCAGGGAGGACAACAGAAGATCTGGGTAGCCGGCCTGTCTGGGGTTGGGGTACATCACACACGCCCTTGATCCTTCCTGGAACTGGCCGGGCAGTGGGCAGATGCACGCAGAGATCGCCTCGTCGCGGCTGCAGCCTCTGGCCCCCAGTCCCCACCTCTAAAGTCTCTGAGCAGTTTACTTGTAGCTCACTTAGTTACAAACCTTGCCCTCGGTGGACAGGAGGCAATTTTTAGGCTTGAAGCCATTCAATCTGAGTACTCATAAGCCAGGCTGCAGAAAGGTTGTTGTGTTTGATAACAAAATGCTTCCCCCAGACTCTTGTGGGGTGCTAACAATACGATACATATAAATATATGTATATTAATTCTCTTCCTAAAATCCAAAAACTACCTCGAGGTTTCAGATAAAAGATAACAGACTTATCATGTTCAAAATCCCAAGCAGTAAGTTCCCTTTAAAGATAATAAAACAGATGTAGAGACAGTAAGTAACTTGCCCAAGGTCATGCAATAAGCTGCAAAACACTACACGCTTTGACAGAACAAGCGCGTCGGCGGTGACTTCCGGTGGGCAGGACTTCACTCAGCACAGCCAGGGAACCGATCACACCTCAAGGTGGGGCTGGCACTTCGTAATAGACTGAAAATTGCAAAAAGAGGTTTTGCGCCTGGCAATGTCATGCTGCTGAGATTGCAGACCGGCTCCCAGAGAGGCCTCCCCATCTCCACCTTCAAGGAAACTGCGCCCTCTGACTTTAAGGAGATACGTTTTTTCTCATCCCTTAAAAACAGGAATTTGATAAAGAAGTCACTTGCTAAAGAAAAAAAACACCCACTAGACTAAAATCAAAACAATCATTTTTGCATATTAATCAGGCTCCTAATTGAAACCATGCTAGCTGCTTTGAGAGAAGAATATTAAAAGTAAAGCGCTGCTAATTTAAGCATAACTAATTTTAAAAGCTGTACCTAGAAACAGCCATGTGGGAGAACTGCTCGAGCTGCATCTGCCCTGCACTTCATCTGATGGGCTCAACGGGGGTCGGGAGCCCAAGGTCACGGCGTCTGCTTTATCCGTCCCACAGTCGGCAGGCCTTGGTTTTCAAGGCTCTGTGGGATTTATCACTCCAGCTCCCAGAGTGAGCAAGAGGGATCCAGAAGGAATCCCTGATACAGGCCAAAAAGAAGGCCCAAGGAGTTCCCGCAAAACCTGTGCTCACCGCCTTCCCTGCCAT
Organism: Hystrix cristata; assembly: GCA_004026905.1. Taxonomy (NCBI): domain Eukaryota; kingdom Metazoa; phylum Chordata; class Mammalia; order Rodentia; family Hystricidae; genus Hystrix; species Hystrix cristata. Next base: position 23,935 of record PVJO010004858.1, read on the forward strand.
GGAGCGGGAAGTATACCCATCCAAGACAGGTATCCTATGAAAAGCAGCTGCCGGGCTCATTCGTAAAGCTGAACTCAGAAGATCCACTGGGGCTCTTCCCAACTCTCCTCAGATCTCCTGCACCCCTCCTAAGCTTGCATCCGTAATTCTGGTGAGTTGATCCCGCGGGGCTGAAGGGGTGGCTTTGCCTGCAGGCATCGGGAGCTTGTCCCGTAAGTGAGCCCCCAGCCACCAATGACAAGTGACAGAGTGAAATCTCAACTTCCCAGTCTCTAGTCTGTACTAGTTTCTGCCCCAGAGCTCCTCTGCAGGGTCAGGACAAGGCTCCGGTTTTGCCTGAAATCAATGCCCCTTTCTGAGCTTCTGCCCTTTCTTTGTTCTGCTTCTCCTGCTCTTTTGTTGATTTCTCATCCTCCAAAACAATCACTGCTTCTGGGTTACCCTACCTGAAACCCTAGGCCCTGAAGTTCTGCGATCTCAGTTCAGCGGATAAATTTCATTATACCCCGAAGTGGATAACAAACCTGTAGTAAACTCCCTGCACTTCTAGAAAAGACCTACTTGCTGAAAGATCAGTGAGCCCGGCATTCGTGCATGCCCTGAGTCTAAACGGGGACCCAGCGAAAGAGAGTGAGACAGAACCAGAAAAGAGAACGTGCCCAGTTAGGTGCCTTTCATCCTTTCTCCAGAGGTACGTACGGATGACACACCTGTGGCAGGGGCTGCACGCACCCCAAAGTCCCTTCTCTTTCACACCTACCGAGCCCAAATACAGATGGGACAAACGGAAGTGATGTGGGCAACTTCTGAGGCCACCTCTCCTTCCCACACTCCTGCTGGAGACCACGAGGATGACAGCCGCGCCTGAGGAACAGAGGAAAGTACCACAGAGGAATCCGGGTGCTCAGTGTCACAGAGCTGACTTCGTGGATTCCAGAAAACAGAAATATCTGACCAGGTAAGTGAGTTGTGCTAGGTGCTGTTAGAACAGCCAAAGCAATATTCTAATTCTACCAGGCCTTAGGGTACATTAAGAGTCTAAATCTTCTGAGTGATAAAGAGAAAAGGGGCTGTTTTAGCTTGAATCTCCTATAAAAGATCCTGATGTGAGGGTCCCTCTCCCTAGGACGTATGATTTATTTGAAAACATTCCTGGGAAACACTGGTCATTGAGTAGAGGAGTTGGGAAGGCAACCAAGCAAGAGCACTGTACATGACAGGGAGGTGATTGGGGCTCAGTCCCTCTGGAGAGTTCTGGGGATGGTGCACAGCATGTGTAAAAGCATCGCAGCCACAGTCCAGGAAGCTGCCAGATACTAGTCAGCACTGCTCCAGGAGAATGTAAATTCCCGAGGACCTGCGGACCCACGCACACAGCAGAGCAGGGTCCGGCAGCCTTGGCAGCCCCCCAACAAAGAGGCATGGGACTAGCTGTGGGGAGCAGCAGTACGCTGGGACCCGCGTGCACAGAGAAGGTGAGTGAATCCGGGGACATGGAGGGAGGCTCACGTGCTGTGTGCAGAGGCCTTTCCAGACGTTTTGTCCAGAGGCCTGAAGGGACTCACGACTTGTGGCCCTAGTTCCTGGGCTCCTTGGCATAGAAAATAATTTCGCCTCTCACCGTCATCCGGACATGTCTACTGGCCCTCTCTCGTGTTGTCACTAAATGGCATTCTTGTGGCGACCACACGACAAAGTCATACTTCCAAGGTCTTTGTGAGTCCTAAGAGGAAGATTAGCAAACTTCACAGGAGTTTCTGATAGCACTCAAGGTTCAAAAACTGCAGCATATTAGAAACCATGAGTGTAAATAAGGACAAAGAGGTGTAATAGATAGTATATAAAAGGAAGATAATATTCAAAGGAGAGGAGAACTAGAAAGGGTGAAGGGAGAAAAGAAGGGTGGGAAAAAGGAAAGAAAGGGGAAAGGGAAATATGGAAAAATATCAAATATATGTATATAAATATACCTGCTATAAATAGGGAAAGGGGAGCAGAAGGGAGGGATGGGGAAGAGGGGAACCAAGATACATCATGTGCAGGTACAAAATAACCATGACGAAAGCGATCATTATGTATACAATGTACAAATACATGTTCTTGGTAAAAAATAAAATTAAAAAGAACAAAAAATTGCAGCATAGAAATCGTCTACCTTACTCCTGACTGTGGAACGACACTGTTGCCACATATATTTCTTGCCAACTAAGGAAAAGTCCATTTTGTGACATAAAAAGACACTTGAACGAACAAAAGGGCAAAACTTTCTTTTCGATGAATGAAAAGAAACTAGTAGTATAAATAAAACAAATTAGCATATATCTTAAAATATTTTTGAAACAGGGGAATAGATAATTTGGGGGATTATTTAGGCTTCTCTCTACTTCCTATTCATCTATCTTCTATTTTGATTGATTCATAGATAGACAGACAGACAGACAGACAGACAGACAGACAGATGTCCTATAAGAGAAACCGTGAGATATTTAAGCTTGTGTACCTGACTTATTTCACTTAACGTTATCTTCTCAAGTTGCACCCTTCTGCCTACGCTTGTTTCTCCTTTGTGCATGAGTCTTTGTCTATGACTGGTACTCTGAGTAACATTCTTGCCATTCTTTTAAGATCATAATACACAGTATATTAACTGTTGTTATTCTCTAAGTATTTTGTTATGAAATTTTATTTTTTTCATAGAAGAAGAATGCGATTTCTATTTTCTTCATCAATACTTACATGTGTTACATTGACACTTGACGATATGGCACTGACAGATATGCACAGTTCAAACCAGGGCTCTGAATGTAGATTGCTTTACGCACAGCTTTTTTCCCTTTTTTTTTTTTAAACTCACCTAACAGCTCTCCAATTGGGAAAACAATAATAAAGAAAAGCCCCAATGATGGTGAGTGAAGATACTGGAGCAGAGGTATTCTTAGGTGCTACGCATGGGAATGTAGATTATTACATCCCTTCTGATGTAATATGGGAATGTTTTTAAATATTTAATGCATATCCTTCCATTCCTACCCCCAAAAGTCCATGTTTAGGGAATTGAGGGTGATGTCTACTTCAATGTCTTTTCATACATATGCAGATTAATATAATCATAACCACTACAAAGATATATTCTATATGATTTTTTTATTGTTACCCTCTCCCCCACCATTATTCCTATGTCCCTGACAGCCAACAAATTATTCTTCTATCTCTATATTTTTGTCTTTTCAATAATGTCATATTAATTGAATCACAGACTATGGAAACTTTTATTCACTATAATGTGTTAAGATTCATCTCACTCATCACATTTATCAATAATTAGTTTCTTTTTATTGGTGAGTAGTATGCTATAAATTGCTGGCTAGCATGGTGTAATTGTATCACACTTCTTTTATCCATTTACTACCTGGATGACCTTTTGGGTTGTTTCTAGTTTGGGGCAATTGTGAACAGAGGTGCTGTTCACAAGGAAGACACCAGGAGTGGGATTTCTGGGTCATCGAATAAGGACAGTCAGTGCGCTGTATGTGTGGGTTCTTATCCACCGTTCAGCCAGCCTTGATGGAAAATACTTGGGAAAAAATGCTTCTGTACCGAACTTCCACAGACTTTTTCTTGTCATTATTCCCCAAACAATACAGTCTACCAACGATTCACATGGCACTTACATTGTATTGGATGGTGCTGTAACCTAGACAAGATTCAATGTGCACAAGGGGACATGCCTAGGTCATGTGCAGATATTGCACCATTTTCCATAGTGGAGTTGGGCATCTACAGATTTGGGGATCCTGGCACCAATCTACATAGACAGGGCAGGATGACTATGAATGTTCAACTTCATTAAATAAACAGCGTTATTAGTAGCCAAACTACTTCCATGCTTTGCATTCCCACCAGCAACGTCAGCATCCTAATTGCTTCACGCCTTCATCAGCGTTCAGTACCGTATAACCCATTTTGCCTTTCTCATAAGTATGTGGCCATATCTCACCATGTCATTAATTTGCATTTCCCGGATGATTAATGATGTCAAACATCTTTCCGTGTACCTACCTACCACCTGCATATCATCATCCATGAAATGTCTGTTCATGTGTTTTTCCCACTATTTTATTTTGAGGTACTAGGGATTGAACCCATCCCCAGCTCTTTTTAAATTTTTGTTTAAATTTTGAGAGAAAGTCTCGCTGAATTGCCCAGGCTGAGCCTGAACTCACAACCCTCCCTCCCTCAGCCTCCCAAACTGCTGGGATTACAGACATTTGCCACCATACTCGGCTCTTTGATCACTTTTCATTGGGTTGTTTTCTTACTATTAGAGCTTAAGACTTCTTTGTATATTTTGAAAACAAGTCCTTTGTTATTCAGGTAGTTTGCTAAGTATTTCCCACCATTCTGTAGATTGCTCGTTCAGTCTTTTAGCACTGTAATTTACAGAGCAAGAGTCTTAAATTTTAGTGAACTTCAGTGTATCAGTGTTTTCTTTTATAGCTCATGCTTTTGGCATTATATGAAGAACTCATTGTCTAGTTTCAAGTCACAATGATTTTTCCTCTGTTTTACTCTAAGAGTTTATAGTCTAGTGTTTCACATTTATAGCTGGACACTTAAAATGCTGTTTCGAGTTTACATTATTATACATCACTTCACATCTCGGGAGTGAGACTTAGCCCTCAGACGGCTGCTCCTAACAGCCCTGTTCACAAGCAGAGTTGCTTTCTCAAGCTCCTCCTTCTTGGTGCTTTCTGGTTTTCTGGGGTCTCCCCTTCTCAGTCTCCTAGACAGACACTTGGGGTTGTAGTTTTCCATCCCACCCACACTTCTGTGACTGAGCTTGCATTTGGGCTACGGGGTGGGAGGAGAAATTTTAACAAAGCAATGAAGGTTCGCCCTGCCCTCTTGGGACCTCAGCTCCGCCACTGCTCTGCGCCACGAGGTCACCTGAGATGGGGTGAGAGAAGAGAGGAGATTAAGCTCCAAGGGCTCCCCACCCTTCCAGTTCCTTGTACCAGAAGGCCCAAGCGAGCTCTGTGGTACCTCTGAGCCATTCTGAGTGGTCATTTTTCTTCTGGCTATGGTGAGTTTGACTGAGAGATACTGGAAAGGAAAAATGGTAAACCCGCTGCCAGGTTGGTGGTACTAGGGTTTCTGGTGTTTTCTCCCAATCTGCCTTTTTGAAGTCCTCAAATAGCTATTCCATGCACTCTGTCATATTCAGTGGGAGTAATGGGGAAAGTGTACTTGTTTCATTTTACACAGAACCTACAAACCAGCTTTAAAACTATCACAAGGAGATAATTTAAGAGGTGTGCTGGAAATGCACATTGTTTAAGACAGTTACAGAGTTTGTGTTATTCTTTGCAAGTAACAAATCTGGTTGTTTTAACTTAAATATAGCTGGTTTAAGTTAAAACAAGGAACCAGAGAACCAGGTATGGTGGCACACACGTGTAAACTCAGCACTCGGGGAAGCTGAGGCAGGAGGATGGCAAGTTAGAGCCCAACCTGGACAATTTAGTGACTTCGTAAGACCCCGTCTCAAAAAAAAAAAAAAAAAGCCAAGGAGGGTTAGAATCTAACATGAGAGACTGTGCAGCATGGAATGTCACCCAAATTCAGGAGCTAGAAATAATTCACTGACTGCCTAACAGCACCCGGCACTGGCTACTACGAATCGCATTAGATGCCGCTCGCCACTAACCCCACTATTGCTGTTGCTGTAGCTGCTCCGAGAAGTGAGCATCCTGCCTCCCACACCACCTCCAAGGACAGCCGCCACTGCTGCTGGCCCACACCCTTCTGGCACGTTCAGTGTCTCTTCTCCGTAACTCTCACACGCAGCCACCGATGACTTTATTTTTTAATTTATTTCAATTAATGTATTAACTTACACACCAAAGACAATAAAGGCAGAAGAATTTCAGAGGAGACGGACACCGTGGGAACATGAGCCATCGGCAAAAAGCCTTCCTAAGCAGGAGGGCAGAGCCGTTTCTAAGTGACCGTCCTGGGGCGGGGGGGGGGGAGTCACACAAGTGAGGTGTAAGAAGCGCTCCGGTGCCATTTCTCATTCATGCACCTGAGACCAATCGAGGCCGCTCTGCTTCTGGTTTTGACTTTGCCTTCTCTGAAGTTTCTGTGGGATCCCATGGGTGGCTCCCTTCCTCTCGCGCAGCTCTCCACAGGCAGCATAATCACTCCCGAGTTGTGCTGTATCAACCTGGCCACACCAGCTCCCCTGAGATTCTGCTCATGTCGCATGTCCTGTAACTTAGCCACATGTCAGCAAGGGCCACGTCTTGGGACGCATGGCCCTCCGCCATCTTCCTGGCCTTTGCCTCTTTCTCCCTCCTCCTCTCCCATCCCCCTCCACTCCCCGCTTCTCCAAAGCCCAAACCAATCTGCATTTCCCCTCCTTTTCCTTTCATGGACCACTCTCTTCTCAGCAGGCCCTACTAGGCCCCTCTGCTTCCTAATGGCTTAACAAAATACTTCTTTCAACCTCAACCAGTGCCCTCCCCGAGAGAATATTTGGTAAAGAATACCTTCCCTCAGAACAACCAGAGTTAGGTGGTTTTTTTTTTTTTTTTTTTCCCCTTATCCCTCCAATCAGTTCTTCAAGAATATCCAGAAAAGGATCTGGGGAAGATTTAACCTACTTAAAAGAGGGAAACGAAACACGGCTACCTGCATCTCCTCCCTTGAAGAAGCTTATGAAAGTAGCCCCAGTAGTCAGGACGCTCTGAGGAGAACCCCACTGGGGTGAACAATGGCTAAACTGGTACTTGACCCTGAGTATCTGAGGGAAAAATGATGAAAATGTTGACCAGAGAGTTTAAAGTGTCTTTGAAGAAAAAAGAAAAATAAAAGTACACCCAACTTTTAAAAACTACATGGAACTCATCTTCTGTATTGCTGGGAAGGAAAAGGTGTTTAGCCAAAGGCCTGGGCTTTCGGGCGCTACTTGAAAAGGGTGCACTGGCGGGACAGAGGAGAATGAGTGGCACCCAGAACCCTGGAGAGGTCACCAAAGGAGCCACTAGAAGCAGACACATCACTGCAGGGTCAAAACCAGCCACGGCTGCTTCCACTGCTGGCACAGAGGCGGGTCAGATGGGCAGCCATTTCCGGGATGGACGCCATCAGGGGGACTGAACAGTCCCACGAGGGGCTGAAGGGGTGTTCTGGTTCTAACATCTTACGACAAGTGTGTCGGTCAGGCCAGGCCTCCAGCCACCTGTCAGCAAGGAAGCCAAAGGCTCTGAGGACCCTCCTTGCTTCTCACACTTCCTGCTGTCTCGCTCTGACCTTCCCCTTAGGCGACTTCCATTTCTCTTATAGCTAAGGGCTCACTGCACGCCAGAACTCTGAGGCACTCAGAAAAGAATGAGACTGCTACTACCCAGCAGCTCATGGCCTGGTAAAGAAAGAGGACTAACAAAGCCTACACCGAAGGGCGTTGGTCGCCGAGCCCTCAGAGCAGAGGAGGAAGACTTCCGGTTACATGCGTGGGAGGCGGGCTTTAGGCAAAGCCTTGAAGAGTGTACCCCAGTGCGTGGCCTGACTTGGGCCAGGACAAAGGGCCTTGGACGGGAAAGGCAAGAGTATCTGCCATGCTGCGTGCCAGTGCTTCCGTGGGTTATTTTATGTTAACACTTTATTGAGTGATAGAGACCAGATTTTAGCGACTCAGCCATGATCAGTGAGGCACTTTCCTTGCGGGAGTGAAGAATCTACTGCTATGGCAGACAGAAGATGCATGTCCTAATCCACAGATGCTGTGAACACGCTCTGTCACATTACAATGGGGAATTAAGGTTTGTGTTAGTCAGCTTTTCATCCCTACAACAAAATACATGAGAAAACCAATTTACAGGGGAGAAGACTGATTTAGGCTGATGGCGCCAGAGATGTCAGTCCATGATCAATTGGCTGCATTGCTTCCGGGCCCCAGCAAGGCAGAACATCATGGTGGAGCATGTGGTAGCACAGGGCTGCTCGCCTCATGGCGGACAGGAAGCAAAGAGAGAGCGTGTGTGCCCTAGCACTAGCAGACTTCCTCTTTCTTCCCCTTTTACTCTATCTAGGCCCTTCCTAGTGGATGGTGTCATGCACATACAAGGAAGGTCCCCCCTCAGTTTTCTGTCCCTAGTGCCCATTGTCTCTACAACCACACGCCAGGCACACCCAGAAGTGTGCTGCACTAATTTCCTAGGCGTTTCCCAATCCAATCCAGATATAGACAATCAAGATGAACTATCTCATGGTTGTTAATTGACATGAAAATAGGGAGACTATTGTGGACAATGTAATCATGGGAGCCAGTGTGGAAGAGGGAGGAGGAAGAGTGTGTATCACAGGGGTGGGTATGAGCAAGGTGGGCCAGCTCCGCTGACTCCGAAGATGAGTGGGTGGGGCCTGGAGCCAGGCACACAGGCAACCCCTAGATCCCAGATCAGCGGAGAACATGGACTGATTCCCCCTGGACTGATTCCCCCTGGATCTTGACAAAGAAATCATCCTCTGCCGGCATCTCGCCCTCAGCCCGGTGACACCCATTACAACCGTCAGGTGATACCTCCATGTCGTTTCAAGCCACTCACTGTGTGGGAATGAAATGTTGTCGGGATTTCAGCTGGTGAGAGAGACAGAGGGGACCACGGAAGGTGCGTGCGGTGGAGGAGAGGAGAATGTGGGGCTCTGGTCTTTGGCCTCTGCTAATAATTCACAGGTTTACTCATCCACTCAGCTGAAACAATGTCTAGGCAGAGTGTCAGGTGCCAGAGTTGACTGAAAGCAAGATATGGGTGTTTTGGGCTCTTGAGGACCCTACCATCTAGTTGGAGAGCAGATAAGACAAGACAAAAGGATAACCCAGAGCTGGGGTGGAGGTCGTTGTACAGCATGCGCTTGGCCTGTGCAAGGTCCTGGGTTCAATTCCCAGCATGAAAGAAAAGCCACAAGGTAACTAGCACCAGGAATGAATTAACACCACGGTGCACGGCTGGGAACTGGAACGGCTAGGCATAGTCTCTCTGAGGAGAAGACATTGAGATCGAAATCTTAAAAGGGAGACTGCGTGCAGAAAGCATGCACAGGGGCAGGATGCAAGTTCCCATGGCTGGGAACTGTTGGGGGCAGCTGGGATGTGTGCATAGCCTGTGTGACAGAGAGGAGAGGGGAGGGGACACACCACCGAGGTTTTGTCATCCATAGTACAGAATTATTCTCACTGACAACACAAAAACACAGAAGGATTATAAACAGAAGAATGATATGATCATATACGTATTTCATATTGTTTAACTTTTTGTTTTGGAATAAAATTTCCCAGGAAGTTGAAATAAGTATGTGGAAAGTCTCGTGTATGTTTGACTCAGTTTCCCCTAAAGGAATGTCTAGAGCACAATATCGAAACCAGGAAATTGGCCTTGTTACAATCTGCAGGATTTACTCAGATTTTCCAAAGTTTAGATGTGCTTGTGTGTGTGGTTTATATAGTTCTATTCAGTTTTTTCTCATGCAGTAATAAATAAATTCGTGTGCAACACCACAACTGTGACATAGAACTGTTCCCTTGCTACAGCGCCCCCCAGCACGGCCCTTTTGTAAGCACACGCAGCCCCTTTCCACCTAGTCCTTGGCAACCTGTAATCTGTTTTCCATGGTTCCTGTTCATTGCCGATTAGTATTCCATGATGCATGTGTGCTGCCATCCGATTAAGCATTCAGCTGCTGAAGGACAGGACTTCGGGTCATTGTTAGTTTTGGGCTATCACAAGCAAAGTTGCTATGAACTTTTGGGTACAGATTCATATATAAACATAAATTCTACTGCTGTAAGATATACACTTTCATTACTGGGCCACATGGCAGTTGCACATTTTGGGGGGGTTCTCTGTTCTGTTGCTCTGCACGTCTATCACCCCACGACACACTGTCTTGGTTACTGTCACTGTGGGAGAGGACTTGAAGTCAGGTAGACTGACTCTGCCCCTTGATTTTTCTTTGCCTTGGTTGTACAAGCCTTTCTGGCTCTTTTGTATTTCCAAGTAAATTTTTAGAATAATCTTGTGTATGACTACAAAAAATAAAATATTGCTGGGATTTTTATAGAAACTTCATTAGACCTACATATTAGTTTGGGCAGAACTGACATCTTTACTGTGTTCAGTCTATGAACACAATATGACTTTCCATTTATTTCGATCTTTAATTTCTTGTACCAGCATTTTGTAATTTTCAGTCTATACTTCCTGTTCATGTTGTGCCAGATTTATACCTAAGTATTTCATTTTTTCTGGCATTACTGTAAACGGTATCATGTTTTTAATTTTCATTTACATGTTTGTCATTAGTATATGAAGTGCAATTGATTGTATATGCTTCTCTTATACCCTGCAGCCTCACTGAAATCACTTATTTGTTCTAGAAGGTCTTTTGTAGAAACCTTGGGAGTTTTTACATAGAAAATGTGTCATCTGTAAATAGGGATAGTTTCTTTTCTTCATTTCCAATCTACATGGCTTTTAAATTTTTTACAGATGTCCTGTGTTCCTTAACAAATGGCATGTAGAAGGTCAACCTATTTCTGGATAAAGGAAGAGGGTAGAAGGGAGCCATCTACTGGGATTAGAAAGATTAAGGGAGGAGAGAAACAAGGGGAGAAAAAATCGTTGCCTCTGAGACATGGAAGTGGAAATGCTGAGCAGGCAAGTAGAGGTTTGAGACCAAGGCCTCAGGGAAGCCCAGGTGGAGATCAAAGAAGGGAAGGGACAGTCCAGGGAAGAGCAAATGTCAGCCCGAAGCAGACCCGGCTGACCCTTAAGGTTGGCTGCGGGAGGGCAGCTGCAAAGAGACTCCTGTTTCCAACGAGTCCTCCTAGCTCGTTGCACTTCAGTCTCCACCCCCAGGAGGTACAAGCTTCTTCAGAGCTCCCACTGAACCTAACTGTGGAATTTGATTCAGTTAGTGTCCAACTTGGTTTGCAACCAGAATCCTGGAAACTAAGTTTGTGAACTGAGGTACCATCACACAAGGATTCTCTATTGTCAACTGGAGTTCAATGGCACAAGATTATTAAGCGCATCCTGGGCCACCAAGGAGGGAAGAGAGTAGCAGTTCACCACAGCTCCCACTCCTGCTGGCTAGGTCTCTGGGAACACAGGTAGAAAGTGCAGGAGGCGACGGGAATGGATGGCAGGCTGGCAGCCAGCAGCAGCTTTGGCAGGCACCGGGTTCTCCCTGTGGGCCACCAGGCTTTGGCATTCCCAAGTGCAGGAAGCAACATGGAGGTTTTGCCCAGAAATCCATACCAAAGCCTTCAGCACACACCCGGAGACAAGTGTGATGATCTCTCTTCCATAATGTCTCATTCAGCCTCATTTCCTACTTCAAACAGGACTTTCTTGTTAACTGAATTAAGTCATGGATGATCAGGTTTGGCATTTGCCCCAAGTGGAACCACAGCAACGTCTCCAGGAAATCACAACTGCTATCTGCGCCCCAAGGAGTACAGTGCTCACACAGCAGGGAGTGGGTGGCTATGAAGGTCACAGGTGCAGAGTGAAAGCACACCGGGGGCTCTCTCAGAACGACCTGGGTTGGAGTCCTACCTTTGTGAGTTAATTGCTCAGTGATTTTAAGAATTAAACCTCTCAGAAGCTGTTTTCTTGCCATAAAATAGAAATACTACTTCCCACCCAGCAGCTAGTTTTTCTTCTGATAAATGACTACCAATCTTTCTCTTTCCACTGCGCTGCATGCAAAGAGTCAGACCACACAACCATCCACCAAGACCCAGGCTCATCTTTCTCTCCTCGGTTCTCAAAACTGGGTTAACCTTTTCGGGCTGCACTAGAGTAACACCCAACAAGTCGATTGGGTGTTAGTAATTAGACCGTGGCAAGCTGGGCTTCATCGCGCATGTGTTGGGGTCAGAAGATAATCTATGATTTAGAGAAGCAATAAAATACTTGCTTGGCACTTTGATTTTCCTGTGCATGAGAAGTCAAGAATTTTTCAATACTGTCAGAAGCACTGAAGAAATGCAAAGGCCTGGCACCGTCAGGACTCAGCATTGCCAGTGCCTGTGTGCTTTATATTATTGCTACATAAACCATTCGGTACCAAATGGACTTTACTGCTGCAGACAAAAGTATCCAAAGCATGTGGGATGGTAACAAATGCTTCCATCGATATCCCAAGTGCACTCATTTCCACCCAGCTTGTCTTTATCTACGTTGAAGTCTCAAATGGGAATTTCTGCAAATCCACAATATTTTGAAATCTGTCTCTCCTTCAAAACTCAAAAAAAATCACTTTGTTAATTTTAAAATGGGATTTTTTTTCTTACAGTTTTCACTGGACATTTGCTAGCCCCTGTGTGACCACCGATTTGTACATGAATAGAGCAGGAGGTTTCCTCTGCTTGCCATTCTCACACACTGAGCTGTCTCAGGCAAAGAAAGCAGGATTCATGCAAGTTGACCTCCTTCATCCTACCTGGCAGCGAACGTCTGTCCAAGAGCCAAGCCTGCTGCCATGCACATGGCCTTGGTGCTGTGCCTGTGGGCCTGGGCACATCTGCAAGGAAGAAAAACCATGTCGCTTCCCAAGCACTGTGCATAGGAAGGGATGTGGCCAGTTCTAAAACATCCCATAACTGAGAACTTGGGAGGAACACAATGATTGCTCCCGACTCCTTAGAGAAATGGGTGCTGCTTTCTCTCTTTCAAAAGCAGGTTCACAACACCCTTAGGTTCCACAAGTGACCTCATGGGACCCTTAATCCTGATTTGTCAGCTTCTGGATTAAGAAATGCCTTGTCGATTAGCAAAGCACACTGCTGGGTGCATCTGGGTGGGCCACGGAGACATGGCTGACCACAGTAAGTCCGAGTGAGTGATCACACTAGGCTTTCCTGGAGAGATGGAACCAACAGCGTGTGTACAGATATGTGCACACAGAGATTGGTTTCCTTTAGGGAATTAGCTCACGTGATGACGGAGGCTTGGCAAGACCAAAATCTGCAGGTGGCTGGCAGGCTGGAAGCCCAGCAAAGAGTTGCAGTTTGAGTCCAATGCAGAATTCTCTTTTCTATTCACTGGGTGAAGGAAATCTGCTGTTCTCACAGTCCACTCATTTAAATAACACAACTTCACAGAAACAATTCACCTTCTAGGATGATGTCTGACCAAGCATCCGGGTGGGTACTATAGCCCAGCCAAGTGGACACAGCAATAACCAGCATCATGTTCTGTCCCATCCCCCAAGCTTCTGGCAGGATTAAGCACCTCAGACCCACAGCGGCAGCGACACACCATGTGCTGACCTTCTCCTGCCCCTGTCTTGCTTCCCAGATAAACTCTGGTCCCCAGGTCAACTTCAGGTAGAGACTGAAATGAAACAAGACCCTTAGTGCTCGGCCGGTTGCTGCAACCAAATGCAGGTGAGGGTAATTTAGATGTGAATCTTGCTCTGGTCCTGTGACCCAACTGTCACAATTGGGTGATCGTGTGCTATGGTGAAGAACCAGCCCTGGTGCAAGAACAGCTTTGCTAAAGGATCAGTGCTTGGGATTACATCCAACTAAAAAGCTTTCGCACAGCAAAAGAAATCACCAACAGAGTGGGGCAAAAACCCACAGAGTGGGAAAAAATTTTCGCCAGCCATTCCTCGACAAAGGTCTAACATCTAAAATATATAAAGAACACAAAAGAAATCAGACCCCTCAGATTTAAAGACCCTACCCAAAAATGGGCATCTGAAAGGAATAAACATTTCCCAGATGAAGAAATTAAAATGGCAAATAAACATATGAAAGAGTGTTCAACATCACTGGTCATTCAAGTGATGTAATTAAAACAATGCTATGATTCCATCTCACTCCAGAAAGAACAGCTATTATCAAGAAATCAACCAATAACAAATGCTGGTGGGGCTGCAGGGAGAAAGGAACCCTCCTCCACTGTTGGTGGAAGTGTAGACTGGTTCGAACATCGTGGAAATCAGTGTGGAGATGGCCGACCTTGGCAGGGAAGGCAGGGTGGATGTGGAGACGGGCTCATGGCGGGGCCTACAGCTGCAATAGGAATGGAAACATATTTTTCAGTGCTTCTGGCCCAGGCTGGTGGCCTCGATGGATGCATGCCGCTCCATTACATCTTTAGAGAAAGGAGGGTCCACGTCTGCCATCAGGCCTGACTCACAGGAACCACACCCTTATGCATCCCAGGTGCGAGTCTGAGGCGCGATGGGAAAATACAATGTGTATTTAAATAAAAACGCTTAATACAGTAAAAGACACATTGCCGTGAATCCTCCTCAAAATACTCTCCCTGGCTTCAGACACGCTCATCCCACCATTCCTGTCCCTTTCTGAAGCGGCTCTGGAGTCCTCTTTCCTTAGTGTCTGTAGTTGTGCTGTTGTGGCACGTCCCGAATCAATTCAAAATGTTTCCTTTTCGTTTTGACTCTGGAGAAGAGCCAGCAGTCACGCAGAGCCAGATTCAGTGGATAAGGTGGGTGGGGACTCTGTCGTATCTTTACGAGCTGCCTCTCCATTAGATGACATTCAGAAGCAGCAATCACCATGTTTTTCATCACACCTCATATGGATACCCGTGAAAGAGGACTCCAGAGCTGCTGCAGAAAGCAGCAAGAACAAGGGGATAAGCGTGTTCAAAGCAGGGCAGAGAGGATTTTGAGGGGAATTCAGGGCAATGTGTCTTTATGGTAATAAATTCCCTTAAGCTCAAACACTCATTTTTCTGAGCACCCTTTGGATAAAAGGGCTCCAGCCCTGTTCCCTCAGGAGACACCTCTAAGTAGAGACACGGCCTGCCAGCTGACCCTTGTGGGAAGCCCGCAGTAGGTCTCCGGCCTCAGGCCAAGGAGCTGGGGACACCGTACCGTGTCCACAGCCCACCACGCCAATGATGCACACTCTGTTTTCTATGTCTGCTATCTGCTGTCTCCTGCCCCCAGGCTTGACCAAGAGGGGAACCCTGCAGCCCTGAACAGCAGCCCTCAGCCAGCAATGGCAGCCACACAGCTAGGCAGCAATATCTCCACTGTCTTAGTTACTTTTCTCTCGTTGCTGAGACAAAATACCAGACACCCAAAGTTAGAGGAAGAAAGGTTTATTTGGCTCACAGTTTGTAGGGGTTTCAGTCCACCATCAGCAGGGTGGCCTGGCAGATAGGCAGAAGGCAGCAAAGTAAGCAAGGGATGCAAACAAGGGGACTAACCAACTTCTTCCTCTACCTTATATTTTATCCAGGCTACCTGGCTTTAGGGTGGGCAGCACTCCCACCCTTAATTGTAATGCCCTTAATCCTAGTGTCACATCCTTGACCCCAGCAGAACCACCAAACCAATCAGTGGACTAATTTAGTAATCACACACTCTAGATCCAGCTACCTCTTACCACGTGAGGTTTAGGGGGTCCACCTAGACACAAACCATAACATCCACCCTGTCCTTGAACTTGTCCACTAAAAACTCCTCTTCCTCTTCTCCAGTAAGGGGGCCAGGCCAAGGATGGGGCAGCCCATGCCTGGCCCACTGGTCTCCAGGCTGGATGCCTGATCCCAGAGGCCAACAGAGTCCATGGTGGCAACTCCCAGCCTGGCACAGCAGGAGGAGTGGCTGGGTGATGTTTAATCACTCAGGGTCCTGAAGAAACAGCACATACCCATCACCCCATGTTCTGCTCCTGGAGATCAGATGCTCTGCACTGCTTATTTTAGAGGTGGAAAGACTAAGGCCAGCAGGAAGAAACCAGTGAATTGACAGACTACCCCCAGTTCTGAAGGCCCCGAATTGATTTCCAAGGCACAGTTGCAGACACACCACCCGCTCGAGTTGAATGCAGCAGATCGATGGCATTGAGCGGGACCGAGCTTCCCCAGGTTAAATGGCGCAATCGGAGATGGCGTCAGAATCTCGAAGGGGAAGGTCTGGTTCTCCTTCCTCCCAAGGGATCTGCCGCTCTTCAAACGCACCTGCCATCTCCCCAGCACTCAACTCACAGGGCAGTGGAGAGGCCAACAAAATCACGATGCAAAAAACTTTTAAAAAGGAAAAAAAAAATGTCATTTGCTAACACGTGCTCAAATAATCAAATCAAACTTAGTATTTGCCTATCTGCACTTAAGAGAAAGCAGTTTCACACAGTCATACAGAAACAACATGGTTATTCCTAAGATGAAGTAAAAAAAGAAAGGATATTTCCCATATAAATATAAAATATGTATGTGTTAAGAGAAAATCAAGAAGCAACTATTGGGACTCTACAGGGCCCCTCGAGTACGCGGCACAGGATGCCCCACACGCCGGGGGTGCGTTGCTCTGTGGGGCTGACGTCACTGTCCAGCAGACAGCGAGAGGGTGACAGCAAGAGAGAGACTTCCCTCCACCCCAAGCAGTCGGATCCTGGGTCACACTGTTCTGAGATTTAGGAAGGAGGGAGGCCGGGTGTTGTGACACTGCCATACGCATACACAAGAACCCGCCCTGCAACCAGACGGGGTCTATTGCACCTCCTCGGCTACCCTTGTCACTCTGCCTGTCCAGCGGCTTCGTCTGTTCACCCTCCCACACCTTGTCACCCCAGATTCGACTACCTAACTCTGCATCCCCAGTGGGAACTTGACCAACTCTGCGAGCCTTCCCATTCGGTCACTTAGGCCTTGGGCTGACACAGAGCTGGACTTTACAAGGTCCAGGCGGCCCTGGCCAGAAGGGTGGTGGCGCTAGATGGACCAGAATATGGCAGATGTTCCTCATCCCTCCGCCAGGGTCAAGAGCAGCCTTCTGTCCCTCCAGAAAGGGGGGACAGAAGACACCCGAAGCCCAGTGAGGACACAAATCTCACCATGCAGATGTAGCAGAGCCCCAGAGAAGCAGGTCTGGCAGGTCCTGTTTTACGGTCAGGTTATCTTCCCTGGGTGAGGGTAACACAAGCTACCTTATTTCCAATCAAAAGGTGCTTTTACTTGCTGTCTTTTTTTGAAAGGAGGCCACCTCAGCATGAAAGGTAGCATGACCGAAGCCCTGGTATAGCAGGTAACGTTGCTTATTTTGAGAAGTCTTTAAGTCTGGGGCTCGGGCTTCAGCAAAGCCTTTTTTTGCCCTTTTCCTGTGTTGACCTGTGCGGCCGTGTCACTGAGAGGCAAAGGCTGAGTGAGTAGGGATGCAGCCCCCCCTCTGGACTTCTTACAAAAGCAAACGGTCCCTCCGATCTCGAAGCCAAGACAGCCATGTCTCTGTCACATACAATTCCTGACGCAGTATCTGCTGAGGATTTGTCTTGTGCGTTGTCTATTTCTTGTCAAATCATGAGTTCTTTACATATGATAGAGATTTGCCTTTCTCTGCACTGCAAATATTTTCCCAAGCTGTCTCTGGTCTATTAAATATTATAGGATTTTGCCATGTAAATGTTCTATTTTTCCATACAGTCAGATTTTTTTCTTATTGCTCCTGAGATTCTCCCCTTGGTCACTAGCAACGAGACCAAACATTGCTCACCTCCTAACATTCTGCCGGGCGTACCTCAGAGCCACACATTTGAAAAGGTCTGCCTTGGATCCGCTTATCTGAATATCTGCCTCTGATTAGAACCATGTGATGTCTCCAGGTTTCAATCCCAGTAAAAGTCAAACTTCTTACGCTGCCTTAAGTAACACACTGGACATGCACCCACGAATTCTTTGACACTTCTCCCATTAGAGGGTGGGGCTGGATTCTCCTCCTTCACAGGAACTTGATGATTTGCTTCTGATGAACAAAACAAGGTGAAGGTAATGAATGGCACGTCGCTGCCGAGGACTGAACGTGGCTTGTTCCCCAGAGACTCATGTGCTGCAGGCGTGCCCCTCAGTGCAGCTGGTGGTCAGGCCTTTAAGAGGTGGAGCCTGGGGGGTGACCTAAGGTCGCTGGGGGCCATGCCATCCAGAGGAACTCTGGGACCCAGCCTCCCTCTGGCTTCCTGTATTGAGCTGTTGTTTCTCCTCCCGGCATCACCATCCTCCATGAGATGATACAACCAAGAGGGTCCTTACCAGAACCTGGACAGCACTGCTTGGGTTTCCAGCTTCCATGGCCGTGAGATAAGTAAGCTTCTTTGCTTTATAAGTCAGCCTGGGTGTTTCTGACACCCAATATGTGGAGTTTTTCCTCACGCTGGCCAGTTCCCAACTCTGCAGACACCACATGAGGGTCCTATGCCTCACCTGGCCTCCAACACCATCTGCAGTGAGCCCCAGACTCCGCAGGTTCAGGGGCTCAGCCCCGCCAGACTGCCCGTGCTTCAGACGCCAGCTGGGAGCATCAGGTCCCAAGTGACCACACTCTGTCTAACTTGGCTGCAAATCGGAGGAGTCTGAAGGGGACGCAGGGCGAGGTCCAGAAGGATGCCGAGCACAGGTGCTTCTGTCCCCATGGAGCTGGGACGTGTCACCCTCTCGGTGACCAATCTGAAACCCCAGCCCCGCTGTGTAAGGTTCTACCAGGGCTCTGCTGCCCGGATGTGATGATTACTCATTGGCCAGAGCGGGAGTGGGCAGGGGCTGAGCGGGCCGAGCCCCTAATCATCACAGAGCTTCCTGGCAACTTGCCCCTTGGAGAGCTGTCTGGGGCCCCCACGCCCGCCAAGAACTCTCATTAGTGCTCTGAAGGCGCCCTCAGCAGGCGGAATTCCACAGGCCTCAGGCTCTGGCCGCCAGGACCGGAGCTAAAGACCAAACAGATTTATCCCGCCCTTCATGATGTTTGTTAAATGATAAGATTAGAGAGCGAGTTTCAGGGTGCTATTTGTGAGCATTTCTCTACAAATAGCACACCACAGACATAGATAGTACTTACTCCCAATAAATGGAGCCCAATTCAGAGTAATTTTTACCATATTTTCTCCTTAGCACTGGTTGCTTGAGAGAGATGTTATCTGCTATATAAAGACCTTGATCAGATAAATGCAGTTTCAGATCTAAAAACACTGTCTTGACGCTAATTTGCAGAAATACTATATATCCTCAGATATTTCAACACTGATGTTCCTCACACTTCCTACTTTCTATCAGTTGCTCATTAGGGCTATGAATTCAAAACTATGACTACAAATAAAACAACTTAAAACATATGAAGTTAACTGCAACATCCACTCTGCTGGACTAGCCACAGCCTTGGGCTTAGATAGACAAACTCATAAGACACTACAGAGCTCAGCCAGCAACTTAGCTTTACTAAGGGCTAGAGGACACGAAATATCCTGGCTTGCACCACGATGGCAGAGCAGAGGGCCTAATGAGATATAAGAAATCAAGGGAGGTGGAAAGGAGACTAGAGAAACTGTAATTTTAACTGTAATTCTAAGAAAACTGGTGGTACATGCCTATAATCTCAGCACTCTAGAAGCCTGAGGCAGGAGGATCACAAGTTCGAGACCAGTCTGAGAAACTTACTAAGACATTGTCCCAAAAAAAAAAAAAAAAAAAAAAAAGCACCTTCGGGATGCAAAGTTACCCAAGGTGATTCATACTCTATACCTTTACTTCCCAGGCTTCTTTGCTTTATTCTTCCAGGCCCATAGCACCAAGGCTCTTAAAGATACTATAAATCTATAAATCCATACGTTAACCCAGTTGGTAAAGGGCAGAAACTTGGCCTGAAGATGACTATGCTTATAGTTATAGTATATATTATAGTATGTTTTCTCCTACTCACAAGTCTTCTGAAAGATGTCCCTTTACCAACTGCTCTATTACTTCGTCCTTTCTTCCTCCCTCCGCACATTGGTTGCCCTTCCTTTGAGATGTTGATACAAGTATGCAACTCCATAGTATCCTCTGGAAAGTAAACCAGGTGGGGGCTTTAGGTTAACTTCCCAAAACATCTTTTCATCCTGGAAGTCAACTGCTACATTGGCTTGATTTTCATTTAGCTTTATACACAAAGCTAAAAATCTTACACTGTATCACAATGACTAATGTTTAATGCACCATACATTTGTTAATATGATGATGTCATTTTTCCCAGCTTTCTGAGCAAAAACCCTTTTTCTTCAAAGTGGTGGCTGGAGGTCACTGCTCAGTAAACTCTTGAGTTCCTGCTGGTCTCAGGTCATAGCCACAAGCCAGGCACCAAGAAGCAAGCTCTTACTAACTCAAGCTTCAGGTTTCCTGCAACACCCACATATAGTTGCAGATTGCCAGGGGAACAGGAGGGGGTGGTTTGCATCATTCACGTACCCTCCCCCCAGCATCATTTTGATCCCATAAATGCTAATGTACATAGTTTTCACTCACCTTCACTTCCGTGTAGTCAAAAGACTAAGTGGATTCTGAGCCACCAGGTAAACAGAAAGACTTGGCTCCTTTTATATCCTGAACTTGATGCCACTGGCAGTCCCAATACAGTGTATCAGCTTTGCAGTCACAACAACACAATGTATCAACTACCACAATCCAACACAATGTATCAACTACCATAATTACAACACAATGTATCAACTACCACAGTCCAGCACAATGTATCAACTACCATAATTACAACACAATGTATCAACTACCACAGTCACACTAGAACAGTGTATCCACCACCAGGTAGAACAGGACAATATGTCCATCCCAATGCAAATGAAGGGGCTAACACTACCAACAAACCCAAAACAAAAACCACCCCAACAATAATGCAGACTATTACTCAAGTTGGTTATCAAAGGGAATGGATTGGTGTTTTGTTCTCTAAATCAACCTAGTAGAATTGGAAAATGCATCTTGTATTCTGCCTTCAGTCCCAGCCTCCTCAAGGGAAAGCAATCCAGGGGTCTTTCCTAGCATCTGCCATGGTTTGGCCCCATGAATATCTAGGATGCAGCCCTGAGAAAACGGAGACGTTACCCTTTCCCAGCATCACCAGCCGTCTGTGTGCTCCACTGACATGTCACAATTTCCCCTTTGTGGATGTGTTCTCTATCTCAGACTAGATAACCAAGCTGAGTCTGTGATCCAGCCGTTCTACGCACAGACTGGAGCAGCCTTGCCCATCTCCAGCTTTGTCCACTCCCAGAAGCAAGAGGTTAGAAAAGCAAAGGATTACAAAACTACATAAGGAGGCCGCTGGGCAAGCTTTGGAGTCAGTCCTGGCTTAGACCTGAGGTAAGACACCGCTCTGCATTTGTTTCCTTTGGGGAGAAGGTAAATTCCAGGAAGCTGAAATCACACCCTGGGCAGTGAGGTTTCTTCTCTGTGTAGTCTTGGGCCAAATTATTCCCCAAAATTCAGCTGATCGGACCGTGCATTTTAGCCAAGTAAATGAATCGTCTTCAGACACTGGGGTTCTCCAGTCTTCCCTGCCTGCTTCTTCTGAAAAGGAAAACACTGGAATATCATCACCATAAACAGCAACTTACTGTTGAGGCTGAGCAGATGGAAACCTCAGCAGGTTGTGAGCCTTTACGGGAGCACTCCGGTTCCCTTGGGGAAGCAGTGAATGCATACTGGGTTCCTTCCTATAAGAAAATGAATTGTATATGGCTTCCTTTCAAAATCTGTACAGAAAAACAAGCATTAATCAAATCTATCGAACTTTTATTCTCACTCCCTAGTTTTCATTGCATCTAGCTTGATGAAAACCATGATCACAAGAGCCACCTACTTTATGCACAGGACAAATAGGACTATTGTGAGAGTTGAGACATTATCACTCCTGCTTCTCCCATTTATTGCATTGAAGTTGAAACCCCTTAATGCATTACTGTTTCATTATTTGGTTGAAAGTGGATATAGCGGCGAAGGGAGAGGGGAAAATTGCAGTGTCCGAGAGATGAGCGACTGGGTCTCTTCAAGAGCAACGTGTTTAATAAGTAGCAAAGCACCTCTGGCCCTCCCTCAGGCAGGTTTTCTTCCCAAGCACACTGGAGTGGTGAGTGTCAATCACTGTGAAGGGTCTGAGAATTTAACCTGCTTGCAAGCTAACAATCAGCTAGCCACGGCATCATGGTAGATCACAAGACACCAGTTCAAAGGACATTCGCGCGGAATGAGAAAACAAGAGCTTCATGCTTACATGGCTTCTCCTTGCACCTGCAGACGCTGCAGTGCAATCGTCCCATCCCCAATTTGGGAAAGAAGATAGCATGTTGAAGAATACAAGCGTGGAGGCGAGTTGACCATGCAAAAAGTAGAATAAAGAGATCAGCAAAGTAAGGTCTGCAGATCACGGTAAGAAGTCCTCGATCTTCTAGCCAGTAGGGAGCCATGAAACTCTTAGAGCTGGAAGTGCTGCCATCCGACTTATTCCTGAAGGAGATCACTGTGGCAGCAGTGTGGATGGAAGATGGACACCAAGAGTGAAAAGTTTAGCTCAGGTGAGAGGTAAGGGTGGCTTGACTAGGAGATGACAGGGAAATGGAAAGGTATAGCCAGACTTTGAACAGTGCAGTTTGAACCCATAAACCCTACACATGGATTGGTAGGAAGAGGCTTTGTTCTGGGAGTAAGGGAAGAGGAGAATGATGTGTTAGCTTCTGGGTTAAAGAAAAATAAACAAAGGAGGGTGGGCAGTTAGGAAACAAGATTTGGGGACCGGGGGTATCATAATTGAACAGAGGTGAGGTGAGATGCATATAAATTTTGGTGTGTTGGCATTTGGAATGAATCACAGGACATGAATCAAGATGACCCCATGAACGAATCTAGAGAAAAGATCAGACTGTTACTGATATAGGAGAAAAGTATAATTCCCAACTACTGGATGTCAGATAGGTCAAGTTTGTGTTCCCCAAAATTGGAAAATAAATTCTTTTTTTTTTTCCAAAGAATGAATTCTAAGGAACAACAGAGGTTAAGAGTAGGAAAATTTATTGAGACAGCTCCTGAGAGACAGGAGGGAACCCAAAATGGGTTGCCAATGAGCCCACCTTTTCAGAGGAAGTTTTACAGAGCAAAATCACAAGGTGGGTACAATGTGGGTTAAAGCTATGATCAACCAATAAGATCACAGGTATAGCCACTTAGGTAATATTGATCCAATGGGGAGGCAGATCACAGAGCAAGTGTACGTGGAAAGAACAAAGATGCTTTTTAGGAAGGGATGGGTCCAGATGCTCTAGTCACCCACCTGGCGACTGATCCCTATCTGGCTTCCCACATCAGGGCACGCCAGTTAGAGTATAGTTCCAAGTTACCACTTATCCTTAAGGGGAGCCATGTAGGCCTGGTCATTCATCTTTATCTTGAGGCCTGGTCTCCCTTAGGTGTGCCTCCAGCCACAATTTTGATGTCTTTATTTTTCTGCTGACTGCCTTGAGAGCCCGGTCCCTGACTTACATTAATTTTTGTCTAACTTAGCTACCTATAATACCACTGATGCGGGCAAAGATTTGGCCATAACGGTAGACTTCATGGTGCTTATCATAAGACAAAACAGTAGCCCAAAATCCACTAATAGGAAACTGATGAAATATTATGCCATCAGTTAAAAGTTTGTTCTATAATGCATTTACTCAGATGGAAAAGGATGCATTATGTCAAAAGATTATCAGCCAAGTGTAGTCTGATTCCATTTTTATTCGAAAGCCATAATTTTTAAAAGAAGTATTACATTAAAATCTGTACCAAAATATTAACTGTAGTTCTGGGTAGTTGTAGATATTTCTGGATCTATGGTTTCAAAATCCTCAGTGAACATGTATCACTTATATAATAGGAGAAAAACTAGGAAAATATGATCTGGTATCTATCATTCATCTTTAGGGCTAAATCCTGCTTCTAGAGACTCAATCTTACCTAGTAACAGGAAGGCATTAAGCTAACCATGGGCCAGAAGGGGCCAGCGTGGTCTTGCTTCTCAGCATCATTTGTGTGGCCAATGGTTTGGAGACTTGGCCACACATTAGAATCCCTGGAGAACTTGCTGTCCTTTGCAGGGCCCTGGCCCCCAGGATTCTGATGTTAGTGCCCTAGAAAGTGGCCCATGGTGTAAGTGCTTGTGTGTCCCAGGTGATTCCGCTGGGCAGGACCAGGCTGAGACACCCTGGTGAGCCCTGGCTTGGATACAAAAGTGCAATCTGAAAAGCAAGAGAGGAAAGAAAGCTAAAGGAGCAGGAATTGCAGGAGAGAAGAAACAAAGGATTGAAGAGAAATTAATCAAGACACAAAATTCAAAGAGGAAAAAGGTTGAGAACTCCTCCCACCTCAAAATAGCTTTTCTTTCACACCAGGCACTAGTTAGCTGCAAAATCTGATCCCTGCACACAAGTCGCAATAAGGCCGTTCTGAAGCTGGGGGAGCAGGTGTTCCCTCCCAAAAGGGGGCGGGCCAGAACTGTAAATCTCATTTTGGAAGCTTCAGCCCCGGGGATCCTATGCTGTGGCGCTGCCACACTCGCTGCCATCTGGACCGAATTGCGGCTCCCATTTCTGGGGCTGCCACGATCCAGCTGGCATCTCCAGGGCTGGCGTTCCTGTGCAGCACGGAGCAGAGGGCAGAGCCTTCACAAGGTGGCCCTGGGGTCTCTTTCCCTCAGACTCCCGGCGGCCCTGCCCTGCTGGCTTCCTCCCTAATTGGCCCACGCTGCAGGGAGCAATGGAGATTAAATGGAAGCCTGCTGGGAGGCTGGGAGGAAAGGCCTGTGCTGCAGGCTCGTGTGGCCCAGGACTGAATGAAGCAACCGCTGTCACCAACGGGGTCCTCTCAGCCTGGCAAAGCAGGCTCTTAATTTGGTTTTGCAAAACTGAGTCAAACCGGCTCACCCTGCAGCTGCTCTAGGGATGTCACAAGCCAAAGCCAGAAGGCACGAGAAGAACTGGGCAAGAGGAAACTTAGGGCTGTGGACCAAGAAAGTGGGTTCCTGGTGCATTGTCAGGTGGCTCTGAGTAGCCACTGTCGGAGGACTGGGAAAGCCCTCCACTCAGTCCTCCCTACCAGCGCGGGGCCTCCTAGGGCACGGGCTATTGGATTCAGCATTGTGCACACCAAGGCCTCACCCTGGGTGCTGCTACACTCTGCACGGGGACAGGCAGGCACAGGACATCAAAGGCAGTTAGAACATTAACTTTCCACCTTGCAAGCTACGCAAAATACACGTGACACTAAATGTTCTACCCGCTCGCCGCATCTCAAAGAGTAGCATTTCTTCCCCTATCCCAATAGAACTTCCAAAGCCCCTTCCAAGTGCAAACTTTATCCCCAGCCCCTTGGCCACTAACTTTGATTAATCATTAAGTGTTTGTCAATCAGTTTTACCTGGAGGGGTTGCCTCTAGCATTGCCAAAGGGAGCTGAACCCTGTTGATGCCCTAACATCAGTCCACAAACAATGCCTGGCTATCTCTAGGTCTGAGATGGGCAGACAACATCACAGGACCACCGTGACCAGCCAGAAGTGTTCCTACCCGTGTTTCCCAGAAAATAAGACCTAACCGGAAAACAAACTTCAGCCGTAATTAATACCTGGCCATTACCATGGTGATGCAGAACATTACACTTCACTATTCTCCTGGTAGGTGGCTGCTCTGTAATGGCAGGTAAGGCAAGGACAGACTGACAGGCCTGGCATTTTTGATCTGTAGTTAGGTCTTATTTTCTGGGAAACAAGGATAGGATGATAGTCCCAGACCCTTCCCACATGAAAATCAAATATAAATGTTCCTATTTTCTGTGTGGCCAGGCAGTCCTCTTGGACTTGCCCACTGCTCTGACAGTGGACTGATAAATGCTTTTTCTTCCCCACATAATCAAAGGATATCATTAGTATTAGTAGTTTTAGTTATAGTTAACAAGACACTTCGTAATTCTTACTTTAATCTTAAGTAATTCTTACTTTAAAATGTCTTATAAAGTAAATGGCCAGTGACCTTCGTTTTCATGAGTTGTTAAAAGATGGGGTAGGATGTATGCTTGCAAGTTATTGTAGCTTGGACTACAACAAAATACTGTAGAATGGGCAACCTGAATAGCTAATATTTTTTTTCTCACAGTTCTAAAAGCTGGAAAGTCTAAGAGGATTGATAAACTCTTAACTTTTCTGTATTCCCTATTGGTAAATTCTTTTTTTTTTTTTTTTTTGGTAAATTCTTTTACAACCTGTGGCACCAGCCTTTCACACACTGTGCCTCAAAGCACCACATTCAGACAGAGCCCATGCAAATGCCAGTGCCGTGGCCAATTTAGAATCTGAGCACTTCCTGTCACCTGCACAGCCACATTCCTCCTGTGGGCCTTCCTGGTTTATCTCCTGCTACTTTCCCCCTCCCCACATCCTCACCCCAGGACCTTGGCACTTGCTTTCCTAATCAGCTCTATATTGAATAGTGGCCTGAACTCAAGAATATTTACTTCTAACAAGTTTCTCTTAAGCCTGTAAAGCACATAAGTTACAATCTGCATCTATCAAGACAATGAGGAACATTGCTATTGGGATTATTAACTTTACACCAATTATAAACACAGTTGTCCACAGCAAGAAGACTTAGTGTACTCAACCCTTGGGTTCCAGATGAAATTAGTCAGCATGGCCAATTGTCATTTGAAGAGCCTTCCTTTTCATATGTAGGGATATGGGTTTTACTTTCTTCAGTCTGTACCCAGTTGAGCCCAGTATGCCAGGCAACCTTAAAATGGAAAGAAGAGGACCCAGGAGAGTCTGCCACAGAGAGTCAGGTACACAAAAAAATTAGAGTAGGAATGTTTTAGTTACTTTCTCCTCACTGGGACAAAGTACACAACACCTACAAGTTAGAGGAGGAGAGGTTTATTTTGGCTCATGGTTTGCAGAGGTTTCAAGGCAGGGCACTGCAGCAGGGCCTGGCGGAGAAGGAGCAGTCCATGGCATGGCAGGCAGGAAGCAGAGAGGGATCAAGGGAGGAGGAGGGAGATATAGAATCTCCACCCAGCTATACAGTCATCAGTAAACTAATCCAGTACCACATGCCCATG
Organism: Hystrix cristata; assembly: GCA_004026905.1. Classification (NCBI taxonomy): domain Eukaryota; kingdom Metazoa; phylum Chordata; class Mammalia; order Rodentia; family Hystricidae; genus Hystrix; species Hystrix cristata. The sequence goes on from PVJO010004858.1 coordinate 50,882, forward strand.
ATCTGGTCACCTTGCCAGAGCCCCACCTATGAGTCTGTGAGGCTTTGGGGGACATCTAGGTATAAGCCACAACAGGGAGTCACCCCAGTGGATCTAGTGGCTAATGGGAAGAGCAAATCAGGCAGGTGCAGACAGCAGAAGCTGGGGCAAGCAGGACCACCTAACAGGTGGCATCGGCCAATTCCCCTGGGAATACAGGTCTGGCATTGCCAGAAATATTATTTTTAGTGTAAGCCAAACTCTTTCACAATTTATGTGAAATCCCTGCTTTTAAATATTGGCAACTAATTCAAATAAAACACAGAAAGTGTCACAGGTCAAATTATATCTTTGGGCAGGTTCTGCAAACAGCTTGGCAATTTGTGAACTCTGAGTCTGACACTGAGCAGGACCCCAGTAAATGTAGAGGAGGAGGAATGGCAAGTTCCCAAGCCTGAGGTCAGGAAGGGCATCAGAAAGGAGCCAGGTCTGGAGACAATGCCTGCAGGACCAGACTCCAGAGAGCTGCAGGGTGGTGCCTGTCCACCTGCCACACGCAAGGGTAACACAGCCAGGCAGAGAAGAGGACTCGGGCAATGTGCGTTCAGCCTGCTGACACCCAGCATGCCTGGGGCAGATTTCATCAGCCCTTTCAGTCCTAGGTTTTTCCTTTGGGAACACAGGCATAGATGCACTGCTTCCAGACAGAAGTCATAAGCCAGCCAGGACTCCACAGTGCTTATTTTCAAACTCTAAACCCCCTGTGGCTAAGGTAGAATCATCACAAAACAAATTTTGGTCAAATAATGAAAGAAACAGCCTAGAAAGCACTTTTTCTGGGTATGGAAGTATAAACAATTGCAGAAATCAAAAGCCCTGTGATAGAGGCAACTCACGCCCCACTTCCCAGGAAGAACCGGCTGGGTAGCAGCTAGATCCCAGAAAAGAAAGGGCCATGGTACATCCGGGAAAAATGAGATTCCATGTGGCTGCCCAGATCGATTCCCAGCTGCAGCCTGGGAGTAAAAACAGGCCTCTGGAGCTACAGACATCACTGTGGGAAAGTCCGGGAATAAATTCTTCATAACTGGGAAGATCCCTCCTGATAGCTTGCTCCCCCTCGAAACAGTAAAGATAAAGCTTTCTAAAAGACAGTAGAATGGAGGCTCACAATGACATTTTTACTTTTCATGAACCTGGATTTCTAGACGGAAAGTGAACCTGGCTTCCCTGGAGAGGTGCTGAAGGTCAGATGAATAGGTCAGAAGCAGTGTTGAAGCCTGAGTCCTGAAAATCCATTTCCCATGGTCACTGTGGCAAGCAGACCCTAAAATGCCCTCCTCCAGGTATTCAACCCTGGTGCGGACCCTCCCACAACATAGCAGGGTTGGCCAGTGTGTGACCAATAGCACGTGGCAGAAGTGACACCGTGCCACTTCCAGTCCTTGATTATAAAAATACCATGGCTCTGTATCTCACTCTTGGAGGACTTGCTCTGGGAGAAGCTCCAGAAGAGGCCCAGTGGGTAAAGAAGCTAAGCCCTGAGGCAAACACCAGGTGAAAACTGAGGCCTTTGGAGCCTGCAAGTAACTGAAGCCTGCGATGACCATGCAAGTGAGCTTGGAAACAATTCTCCACCCTCAGAAGACCTCAGGATGAGTGCTGGGTGACATCACATATATAATCTCAAGGGGGATTCCAAACTCCAGCTCCTAGGCGAACCACTCTAAGAATCCCGACCCTTAGAAACTGAAATAATAAGTGTTCAGAGTTTTAAGCTATTACCTTTCAGGGTAATTTGTAACACAGCAAGAGATCACTAGCTCATCCTCACATCAAGAGATGAAGTGGATGCTAAACCTAGAAAATCAGGAAGTCGATGACTGTGATAGTTAATTGTGGTGTCCACTTGAATAAGAAACGCCCCAAGGGTTGGTTCAGCCCAGCTCTGGGTGTGTCTGGACGATGGACTTACTGAAGAGGGAAGGCCTGCCCGGGGTGTGGGTGGCACCAACAGGCTTGCAGCCTGGATGGAATAAAAAAGGAAAGAAGGAAATTTTGCTTCTGCTTCTTCAGAGGAGCTCCAGGCTTCGCCATCACTTTTAGATGTTATCTCCAGGCTCCCAGCTCAGACCCTCTGGCTTCTGCATACCGACTCTCAGGGGACTCTGCAGTGAGCACCAGGCCTCTGACTTTTGACTCAACCTTCTGCTCTGCAGTGTGTAGATAGCCCTTTTGCAGGCAGCCATTGTAAACCTACCTTGTAAATCCTTTATATAAAATATATCCGTATGTATATGTATTGTAATAAATCTGCCCCTCTAGTGAACCCTGACTGATACAATAACTGATCGGCAGCAAAGGGCAAAAGTATCGCCCTCTTTCTGCCAAGTGATGCCACCAACCCTCTGCCAGAGGGGCTGACTCAGGAGACAGGGGGCAGGTGGACAGTCAGGTACAGACGCTGAGCCAGGCTTGCTGGTAAGCTTTCCCGGATCTTCCAGCACCAGCCTTACACAGAAATGATCCAGCAGCAGAGGAAGTCTGCCACGCAGCTTACAGCAGCTGAGGTGCTCAGGGTCTCCCGGGTGGCCTGGAACCCCCGAACCCCATCCGCACAGGCTGCCGGGCAACCCAGGAATCCAGCTGGGTGATGTAAGGTAAAGACCAATTTTCAAGAGCAGCAAGTCTTTGCAAGTCACTTCTCTTTCCTCCCACTCCTTTTTTTTTTTTTTAAACACAGAAGGGGAACATTTGCTGTTTTTTTTAGTGCCTAGAGCCTTAGCATCTGCCCCCCTGTCATTTGGGAATTGAGTGTTATGGTGCTCACTGGTTTTCAAAGTAGCCATTAACCACTTGGTTCTACGCTCAGGCAGAGCTTGTTATATCAACCTGATACGTCATCCCTCTCATGTCTAACTTTGTCCCCTATGGCCAATGAAACCAGTGGGTGCAACTCAGAGACCCCCATAGCCCAGCAGAGAGGTTGGGGTGGGAAAGCCTGCAGCCCCACGCTCCCTGGAGGGATCCCCATGGTCTTTCATCCAGCACCTACGTCTTTCCCCATGCAGCCCCTTCTGTCATGGGACATGCCCCAAAGGCCAGAGTGACCTCTCTACACTAGTGTTGCAGATGGCCCCATCACTGCTGTTTCTATTGCTAACATTTCCAGTTTTAAATTCCCTTTGGATCCTGAGACTCAAAGGGACTCTAAATTAGCACAGGCTTCATCTCCAGAACTCACAGCATCTCTATGCTCTTGAGTCTTCATTTTAACCTTAGGGCAGCGCATCGTTGGCAGAGACTACATTTGATTCTAAACTCTCCTCTCCGGAGGCGGGAAGGCTGGAGAGAGTTGAGGTGAGCTTGAGGTGCCAAGGGAAAGGCAGCTTGTGATGAGGGGCTGCTGCCGAAAGGTCAACGTGCAGACAAGGGGTCCTTATGGTTGGGTGCTGGCACGCTGAGCTGAGCTGATGGCCAGAGCAAAGCCCCTCTGTACCTCCAGCCTCTCTTTGCACTGACTGATGCATAGGGGTTTTTGCTTCCTACCTGGAAGGAAAAGAAAACACTTGGACAGGAAGGGAAGATAGAGATAGAGCAGACCAAGGTGGGGCGGAGAGAGGCCTGGAGGCAGCTCTTCTCCCAACTCCGTGAACTGAGTATCTGTGGGTTGGGGACATAAGATGACTGCAAGGAGAATGGTCTGGGAGATGCTCCATGATCTGTGGACACAGAGCTGCTGAGGCCTGCAGATGGAGCTCGCTAGCCACTAAAGGATGTCACTCTCCACAGAACACACAGCTCTGGCCACAGCAAGGAGACTCCCAGAGACATTTGCATTCCCAACTCCATCTGCTCCCCGCAGAAACCAACTGGACCTTCAATAGTCCTCCAGGACGAATGGAGGGTTTTCACGTCACTAGAGTAAGGCGAGGGTCGGGCAGTTTGGAAAGGTCAAGTCTCTAAAACAGCTGCTCTGGATCCTTTGGTCCTTGTATGTGATACTTGTAAACTGTTTCTTCAGAGTCACCATGAAGACAAGGGAGAAACTAGAGACTGATGCCCAGAGGTGACGGCAAGACTGGAGCTCTTCCAAAACAGGAACAGTCCTCCTTTACCCTTTTATTTCACCCAAGCTACAAACCTATTGGTTGGTTCCACACACATCTGGGTTGGGTCTTCCCTCATCAGTTTGCTGGTCTACCTGTCAATCAACCACAGACATGTCCAGAACTGTGCTTTACCAACCTGCTAGACTTTTCTTAATTCAAGCTGACACATGATTAACAGCCACACCTCGATGCCAGCAAAGCACCCACCTTCACCCATGATGTGCACTGACCAAGGTACAAATGATACATTTACTCCAACAATAACCAGAAGCTCTTCTTTGTCAGCTTTTACACTTACCAGACTATTTACTTTAGAGTATTTCCAAATAGAACTGAAGACCATCCCCCATCCTCTCTTGGGCAATGCCCTTTAGCAGCTGCCGGCACAGTAGTGAAGAGAAGCCAGGGGGAGTTCTAGCCACACCTATGTACTATCATCTCCAAACAGATTATCATAGCAAAGTGTACAAGGAAACCACCAATGAAGTCCAGGGTTTGAGGTGCATTTGGCTTCTTCCTTCTAAACTTAAGTATGTTAATTTCATTCTTAATTTCTAGTGATCATATAACACTGACTTTTATAGTCAAAATGCTATCAGCAAACAATTTAACTGTTAAGTCTAAAATTACCCAGTTAACCAATTTCTTTCTCAAATCCAGTAAGTGAAGTGAGCTACCATAATAACTTTTTCTACAAGGACAATGGTAGTGATTCAAATAGCACTGATGATCTGAAGGTACTAAAGATGGTGGTTATTCAAGTGCAGCGTCTGTGTCCTACATACACTCATATGGGCCGATGCAGCACTGAGAACCACGGTGCTACCTCGGAGGGAGCAGCCCTGTCTGGTGCCAGCATTGAATCAGCCTGTCACATTTCTGTCCCCATCCTTTGGCCCAGTGAGAACCTTTCTAGCAGCCACACTATGATCCATCAAAGTATCTTGCCTCCAATTTTAGCTTTGCTGTGTTAGCAAACATTCGTGTCCACATCCAGGCCAAACTCTCAGTGTTTTCAATTCTTAAAATGATGTTATAGAAATTAAAATTTAATCCAAGGGAAATAAGATGATCCCGTGTCAGATTTTAAAGGACACAGCACATCAACCCTAACATGTGTGACAAAGGGTGCTAAGGAAGCATAGATAGGCCAGTCAACATGGCAGCTGCCAGGAAAGGAAGAGCAGGTACATATGAGTATTTTCTCACAAGTGGTCACCTCTCTCCTCTCCCCTGAAGAAGGGATGGCCACGTCCTCCCTGGCCATCTACTTCTGATCTACCAATCTGATCTGCCAATCAAATACAAGTAATGCACTTACTATTATAGAAGCTTTCGGTGCCAAAAAAGTCACTTGGTTGTTATTTAATAGACAAGAGGAAACCACTGTGTTTATTTTTAGGTATAATTTACATACCTAAATACATAGGGCAGATTCTTAAAATATTGACATAGCCAAATCTTCCCAAAACACTACTATTAGAAAAGTTCAAAATTTCACTGAGTAGGCTTAAAAGCAGATTTTAGATGACAAAAAAATGACGTAAGGGGGGCTGGGGATTTAGTTCAATGGTTAGTTCACTTGCCTTGCAAGCACAAGGCTCTGAGATCAATCCCCAGCACCAAAAAATTAAATAAATAAATAAATAAAATGATAAACAGGAAAATATCAAATATCTAACATAAGTATAACTGGCCTCCTACAAAGTGATAACACAGAGCCCACAGGGCCCACCATAGTTGAAGAAATAGTCATCTAAGTTTTCCAAATTTGATAAGAAATCAAATTTACAGATCAAAGATGCTTAGTTCTCAGGAGAATGAACATTTCAGGGCTCAAAGGGTCAGAGGAAAATTATAGCTATAAACACTTACTTTAAGAAAAATCTTAAATCAATAGTCTAAGTTTTCATGTAATAGCTAAAAATAAAAGCGAAGTAAATCCAAAGCAAGTAGAACATAAATAAGAGAATAAGTTGATAAAATAGAGAAAGTTAATAGATAATAAATGGAGAAAATAGGAAAACAATAGGAAAAATTAAGAAGGCCCAAAATTAGTTCTAATAAGAGATTACAGGATTGATAATTTAAACAACCCAGCTACACAAATAAAAAAATGAATAAAATAAAAAGAATCCAAATTACCAATATTAGGAATGAAAGACATTAAAGTGACAAGAAAACATTATGAACAACTATATAACCATAAACTGAGAAATACAGATGAACAAATTTCATGGAAAATGCAATGTACAGCGCATATGAGAGGAACCACATCAAGAAATAATAATACCTCTCAGTATCTATTAAAGGAACTGGTTTCAAAATGCTTCCCACAAATAAGACTCTAGGCCAGATGATTTTACTAGCATACTCACTAGATACTTTTTTAAACTTAACATTAATCTTATACAAACTCAGAAAGCTGAAAACCTATTTCACAAGTTCAACTTATTACTAATGAGGTCATCGTTCTCCTAATACCAGACAGAAACACTCACGTGAGTTTAACCGAGACAGGGACCCTCGCAGGGGGACCAGAGCAGGGAAAGACAGGGCAGATACGCTGGCGAAACACCAGGAATAAGATGTGTCTACGGTTGTGCGTACACCTTAAGCAAGCTTTGAATGGGAAGAACAAAACTCATAATGTGGCGCCATCTAGTAAACCTGGAATACGATCCAGGGTACATTGCAGAAATCATACATATCTAAGGACATATCATTAAATGCATTAGAATAGCTAGGGCAGGATGGGAGTGGATTTTAGGAACAAGGCAAGAAAACACGTGAAGCAAAGCACTTTGATATTCTTTATAACCTTTCCAAAATGGGATGGGATGTATTTTCTGGTAAATATAAAATACAGATCCTAATAACGCTTGTTTACAGTTTCGAAGGAAAAACTGTTGGAAACAGAACAGTCTGATTGCCTGGGTGTTGTGAACGGGTCCCTCAAAACAGGAATACACAGAGTAGTTAGCATCTAGCCCGCCTTCCACTCAGCCAAGAACTCCTCACTACAGGTCTGCAAAGGGACCGCAAGGTCCCCAGACCACACATCTTATGCAGCATTCTCCTCTGCAAACAGGCAGCTGGAGCTGGGAGGACGTTCTCACCGGGAGCCTGTGAGAAGGGACAGAGGATCTGGCCGCTTCATAATCCTATTATGTTTCGAATTCCTGTGTGAGAGAGGAGTCACAGTTCTGGTTTAGCCATTTAGCATGTGAATTATATATGATTTTAGATGAAGTTCTTTAGACGAGAGACTCATCTTAGTGCCTAAGTGCTGGAAAGGGTACAATAAAAATACATTTACAGCCCTACAGAAACAGCAACAGCCGTTAAAGTCGTACTACTGATTAAAGACAATCTCGTAATTGAATGTGATTACTTTGGTCTCCTTGTAGTACGACGCCCCGTCTTACCCCTAGAGAAAACGTTCCACGATGCCTAGCAGATGCCTGGAAACTCAGATAGCACCAAACTCTGTTTAGGCTGTGTTTTTCCTATATATACACATGCCTGCAATAAAACTTAATTTATAAATTAGGCACAGCAAGAGATTACCAACAAATAATAAAACAAGACGATTACAACAGTATGCCACAACAAAAGCTTTTTTGAATTTATACATTGTCCATGTAATGGTTACCTGCCAGTAACCAAATCACCAAAACAATGGAAAGCAAAGCTGTGGATAAGAACGGACAATGGTGTTCACCTCTGGCCCCGAATCTCCTAGTGGCACAAAAGTACACAATTTTATTGTTTGCCTAGAACTATTGCTAACAGTGGAAAACACTTAAGCAGGATTTCATTGCAGGGGATGAGGTATCTGACAAGAGAAAACGGAAAGGGTCACAATGTCCTTGCCTCGTTAATTGATGTCAGCAACAAGATGTCCCAACACACTCTTGTCTGCGGACGCTGAGCTCCTGTCTCTCCACACGGGAGGATCTGTAGTCTACAGGAGAACTTCCAGAAGACCTCTGAGCAGCCCTGCAGAGCTGGCCTGACACGCTGAGGTTTGCATGTGCGCTGCAGGGAAAACCCAACCAATCCAGGGGACCGAGCAGGCAGTGTGTTCCTGAGTACGTGCATTATTTAACCAAAATATGATTCATATTTTGAATTGTTCTAGGGCAAGTTGGGACAGGGTGGGGGGGCAGCGGAGTTACTCGGTTCACTCCTAGAACTCTCCTCGCACAATTTTGGCAAATGTTTATACTTCAAAGTGAAACCGCATTCCACGGCAGTTAGTCCCTGGGAGGAAATAGGCTTTGCCACACCACCATCTAGTGGCACAGGAAGAGAATTCAAAAGTTTTTCATTGTTATTTTGTGGGTGTTATCTTGTTTTCGTATTTTTCTTTTTTATGCTCAGTGGAAAGGAGGAAGAGACCACATCTTAGTAGTAGCCACATTTAGCAATAGCCACATTTGGATAAATGCTGCACACTGCTCGCCCGGGTGAGGATGACGGCAGCCACCCGAGTTATGAAGATGAACGAGACACACAGGGCCTCCCCTGCTTGTGCAGAGCCGGAACTCAGCTCCCTGCACCACCAACCAGCGCCAGAGCTGACCGCACGCCTGTGTCTAAAACACCACCAGAAAAGAGAAGAAAACCCAATCGACGCATGGGCAAAGGAAGCGAACAGAACCTTCTCAAAAGGAGGGCAAATGGCCAGTAAGTATGTGAAAAAATGTTCCATGTCTTCAGCCATCAGAGAATGCAAACCAAAATTACACCGAGATTCATCGCGCCCCGTGAGAATAGCTGTCATCAAGAACACAAAAGGGCAAAGGAAACCTCTACACTGCTGCTGGCAGTGTGAGGAATGGAAACCAGTACAGTCCTGTGGAAATCAGCAAGGAGGTTCCTCAGAAACCTGAAAGCATAGCTACCATTTCATCCAGTTTATACAACTGGGTGTTTAGCCCTGGAAAAATCAAGTCAGCTCACTATAGAGACACCTACATAGCTATGTTTATCACAGCACAATTCACAATAGCTGAGCTATGGAAACAGCTTACGTGCATGTCAGCTGATGAATGGATAAAGAAAATGAGGTGGGTATATATAATGGAGTATTATTCGGCCATGAAGAGGAATGAAATCAGGACATTTGCAGGAAAATGGATGGAATTGGAGACCATCATGTTAAGCAAATAAGCCAGACTCAGACAAAAATCACATGTCCACTCTCATATGTGGAACCTTTAAAAAAAAAAAACCAACAGGAAAACAGAAGGGAGACTATTAGAGATGAGGGAGGGGGTGGGGATGGAGGAAAGAGCAAAAAGGATAACAGGAGGATGGAAATTACCAAAATATGTCTATACGTGCACACACAAGCCAAATTAAACCCACTATTCTGTATAACTGACCTGCACTGATTCCAAAAAAATAAGCCTCACTGACACACTTAGAGTTCAGACACCCTGTATGATGTCCTCCCCGAGGGCCCACAAATGCAAATGGCCAAAAGCTTGGGCAGAGACCACAGCATTCCCATGATCGAGGCAAAACTTCGGTTCTCCCGCTGTGTTCAGGCCCCTAGTCCTTGAGCAGCAGGCAAAATTGTGAATTTTCACGGTTCACACACTCACCTCCAGAAAGCTGATGAAACACAGGGGATCACAGTTCAAGCTTCTGTGTCTAGCAGAAACCTCAAGCATCCATGAAACATGCCAGCAGCCCAGGCTTCTTCCAGGCGCCATCATCCTGCGCAACCGCGTGGGCTCCAGTGCCCCGGCCCTACCCCGTCTAGGAATGACTCTAATGTTAGATGCAGGAGTTTCCTGGGACTTTGAGGTTCAAAACAACACTAACGTTCAACCTAACAGTAACTCGATAAGCCTGAAAGCTAAAACAGGAAAATAGCTTGAAAACAAAACTTTCCACACAGAGGCAATGTAAGTTACCAGCCTCCAGGGTACAGCCCCACAGACGCCCACAAACTCAACATCTGACCAGAGCCCTGCTTCCCCTCCTAACTGCTCAGAAAGGCGTCACTCTTCAAGCAAAGCTCGGACAGTCAGGGCAGCAGCCTGGCAGCCTTACTCTCCAGAAAGTGCACTAGATGCACAGGAGACTCTGGCCATCAACACGAAGGACACACGACTGACCTTGGTTGGCTCTCCTCCCTGGAGACCCCGCTTTTCCTCCAGACCCCAAGATCCACCGTGGGCTCAGTTCCTGGAGTCGCAAAGCTCACATCTACACTGAAGCAGTGGGCTCAAAGGGCCTCTGGCCACGGGCGAGCTTGTCCGTCATCCACGCAAGCAAGCACTGCTGGCCCAGAGCGTTGGCGCCCGCAGCACGTGTCCTGCCCAGGTGAAACCTGTAATTCCACTCAGCTGCCTTGCACAAGGGAGGCTCTACCTGAGCGCTGTTTGCTAACTAGTAAGCAATACTACTTAGGTCTAGAAAGAATATGCTAGGTGGGTCCTCAGAAAACTTGGAGTAGCTGTTGTTTTCTGCAAGTACAGGTCATCCTCCAGGATCTAATTGGCTTTTGGAAGACGCTACTGCCCAAACAGTAGCAATACTTAGCAGCACGGGTTAAGTAGGTGGCCTCAGAGCTTGTTGTACATGGGTCACACCTGGAGCATATGACAGCACCAGTTCCTGGGTCTAGCCCCAAAGGACTGTGAGTCAGACATCTGTGAATCTGTCAAGCACCAGCTGATAACAAGGTACACATTCAAGGCCTGCATACCAGAGGGAGCGCCACGTAAACCCTCAGTCCGAGCTCCCATGAAGCCTTCCAAGGGTATCTCCCATGACTCCACACAACAGGCCTCTGCTCTGGGACTTGTGTGGGGCACCACTGTCCACCCACACTAGCTCGAGGCCTGGGTCTGTGCTCCACACAGCAAAGACACCAGAAGGTCCTCAGCATGGGGTTGGGGAGCTGAAGCAGGGACCAGAGGACACTACTTGGGCGGGAGCTCCCTGGGACAGCTAGGGACGCGGTGATGCTGACTGGTGGGCGAAGACCCTGACTTTACTGCTAAAGTGGAAGTGACCACAAAGACAGCTGAATGATGCGCTGGTCAGTGTGTCTCCCGAGCACAGGAACAGGGTGTTACTCATCTTAGCACCCGGGAAGGGCACCCCATGAGGTAATCATGAGTTAAACAATTAACTGCTGCAGCTGCACATCCCTCAAATATGGTCTGAATGCCTGCAGACAAGTGAGGGCCCAGCACGTCGAAAGGCACATCACACGTATTATAGACTTGATTGGGCACCGGGTTCTCCAAAGTGAGCCATCCAGGGTTGTACGGGATGTGCACTGCACAGGGGTACACAATGAAGAGGTTGGCATTCACACTGCAGCCATCAAAGACCTGAGGGCAAGAGCTAAAATGACAAAACTCTTAGAAGAAAACAGATGTAAACCTTCCTAACCTGGCACTAAACAATGGTCTCAGATCTGCCAGCAAAAGTACAAGCAACAAAAGAATCAGACTTAGTGAAATTTTAAACTTTTGTGCTTCAACACCATCAGAAAGTGAAAAGGCAGCCCATGGATGGAAGGAATTGTGTGCAAACTGTATATCTGATAAGACTTCAATCCAGAGTAGGTAAAAACACCTGGGCCTCAACAGTACAAAAGACAACCTGATTTTTAAAGTGGGTGAAGTCTGAATAAACATTTCTCTAAAGGAGAGATACAGATGGCAACAAAGGCACAAAACTATGTTCAGCGTGGGCGCATTAATCATTAGGGAAATGAAATCAGAACTACATGGCTACCATGTCGCACTGCTAATTGGCTAGAATGTGAAAGGCAGGTGGGTGCTGAGAGGAAGGGAAAAGAGCAGGGCCCTCGTGCCCGGCTGGGGGGATGGAAATCAGCGCACCTGCTTCATGACACAGCCCGTCAGCTCCATGCAGAACAGAGTTCCCATGGCCCAGCATCCTGCTTTCTCTTGAGGTTGACACTGAAAAGAAACAAAAAATGTGAACGTTCATAGCAGCTTCTTCACCAGAGCTATGAAGCCGACACAACCCAAATCCCATCGGCTGAAAACGGTAAACAGCACAAGGTCTCCCCAAGCCAGGGGACAGTGTGGGGCCGTGACAGGACTAAGGTCCTGATATCTGCCACAGTGTGGGTGAGTCTGAAACATGCTGGGTGAGAGAAGCTGAACACAAAAGCCTACCCACTGTGTGCCCCCTGGCTGTGAAATGTGCAGCGTGGGCAGATCCAGAGACACTGTCGGACTGGTTTTCTGACTGCCGATGAGCACGGGGTTTCTCCTGGTGTGATGAAATGTTCTATAGTTGATGGGACGATTGCACCACAATAAATACATTAAAAACCATTGAGTTACATGCTTTAGATGAGTTAATTTATCGTGTGTGAATTATATATCAATGAAGCTATTTTTTAAAAGGTACCATAACAAGAAAATGTCCAAGGGAGCAAAGTCGCTCTGTATTTTGAAGACCATTTTTGGTTGGTTTGTTTCTAATTGGATCTGCTCATAAGGAATTCATGCATTTCATACAAGCAGGACTGCCGTGTGTGGCTGGGTAGGTTGTATGCTCAACAGTAAGGTGCTCAGCAGGACATAGCCGCCCCACCCAATGAGGACTTCGTCTCAGACCGCGTGCTCTCGGGCCTGGGAAGGAGAGATGGGCCGCGCCCTCGGCCCCTCCATGGGTCAAGCATCTCTACTCCTCCCTCATCTCTTCAAACATCCGAGTCACCTAAACTCCCCTCACGATTCCTTTGACATGCATGGCCCACTGAAGAAGGCCAGAGCCTGGAGCAAATGGACGCGAGGCCATGGCTCTCCTCTGTTAGGCTTGACGCCATTCTGTTTTCTTCCTGAGCTTGTACTGACCATCGGGGGCGGCATGTGCTTCCCTCCAGGCCCTGTAACCTGCCTTGAGGTCCTTGCAAACGGGGTGGTGTGGCATTTATCTCAAGTGTAGATGTGCTCATCTCTCCAACAGCCTAAAATCACTAGGAAAGAAAATCAAACCCTGGCTTGGTATGCAGTTTAGTGTGCTATTTTGACTATAAAATGAAATAATAAATGAGGAAAAACAAGCTTTGAATCTATAAAGAACAAATGATTCGATGACTAGAGGTAATCACGGAGTCACTAGTAAGCACTTTAAGCTGTGTGTCCTTAAACTAATTACTTCTCTGGGCCTCCATTTATTCACCTGTGAGGCAGCGATAACGCTGTTCTGTTTTCATGGTGTTGTGAGAATGAAAGGAATACATATTACATGTATATATGTGTGTATATATAAAGAACTTTAGAACTCTAACTCATACTTTGCTATTATTACCATGTTTGCTGTTATTATCACTTCACACCACATTCCAGATTTCATGGTGAACAAATTTTGGAGGGATTCACGCCAATATAGAGTTTGTGGGTCTCCTCACACCCTGATGAAAGCCAGACTCTAATGCTTTTAAACAAATAACAGTTGCACAGCACACTCTGAAGTGGTTAAGAACCTGAGTCCAGCACAGGCCATCTAGATTAAAGCCTGGACTCTCATTCTTTGAGCCACACTTTTGTCATCAGTTAAATGGGGTTCTTGTGAAGGCTAAACCAGCATTACATGTAAAGAATTAGAACAGAACTTGGCACTTAAGAATTACTGCATAAGCATTTGCTATTGCTATTTCGATTTTTTAAAAAAAAAAAATATATATATATATAAGTTAGTACAGGTTTTATGGTGAGAATTATCCCTCTGGTCTGCTCTAGTTTTTTTTGTTTTTTTTAAGTGCTCCAATAGAAGATGATAATCAGGTACAAAACAGTCGACCTCTCAGGCCAAAGTAGACCTCTCTACAGGAGAAGAATTCTAATTTAAAGCCTGGTTTTTACAGCAGGCTCACTGCTTATGCAAGTTAAGCATAAAGGAAGACAACCGACAAGAACAATCCAAGGTGGATACTTCTTGCTGCACATGCAGATTTCAGAAACATGTAAACGATCCAGGGACTCGAAGGAAAAGGACACAATTTGACTCCTCACCCACAGTATGGTAGTCAGTTTGCCAGGAATGTGAGGGCTGGGTGGCAGCTGGTGACAACTCAGAGCCTATCAGTCCTTCCCAGAGACCTGTCCTCAGGGTGGCTGAGTGGACATCACTAACACCCAAGGCCGGAACCTCCAGAGCTCAAGCACTCCTGAACTATTCCTGACGTGGAGTGCCACTGGGAAGGGACAAAAGGACACACTGTACAGCAAGATTCTTCTATCAGTCCTTCATGGTATCCCACTGACAGGTCCCGGGAACAATGATTTCTGCCTATAAAAATTGAGTAAGTGCCCAAGACCCTCACCACCAAAAAAAACTAAGCAAGAAGCCAGGCTTGGTGGTACATGCCTGTAATCCCAGCACTCAGGAGGCTGAGGCAGGAGGATCACCTCAAGTTCAAGGCCAGCCTGGACTATATAAGGAGACCCCATCTCAAAAAAAAAAAAAAAACCCAAAAACTGAGAGCCACATCAAAGCCTTTACTGGTCTAGAACCTCCAGTGTTACTGGAGTATGGTCATAAGTGCTGTAATTTGGATCCTAAAAATGGGTGGTATTCTCCTATAACTATTGGTTAGTTCGGTTAGATTGGAAGTCGAAGGATTGGAGAATTTAATAAATATACACCCTTAAGGGGTTACTTCTGAAAACATTCTTCCTGATTCACATGGAAATTATTAAACCATCTAAAAATTGTGTGAGTCACTAAACCACATGATGAGTGCTAATGTCACTAATGAAAATCATTTATACAAACAGAAAACATTGATGTTGACATGTTCTTATGCTTCCGTAGCACACATGTGAGAATCTAAACTTCCAAATTAAAATATGGAGGGAGATTCATCACCAACCCATTTACACAGCTTTTGACTAGCTATGAAAGGGGTTCCTTAAGATCTCGCTTCTTGTAGAATAGAGGCTCTTTTCCATCAAATGCAGAAAGGGAAACTTTGACAATTGAGTGAAGAAACTTCCAAATCTTTTGTTTAATAAAAGACATAATAGAATTAAAAGACAAATATCAATGAGAGAAAATAATAGATACATATATATGTATCTATTTCCAGAATATAGTGATATCCACAGTGTGGACAGAACCCCTACAAATACGTAGAAAAAGGATTCAACCACTTCAGAATTGGCAAATAATATGAATACAAAGTCACAGAAGAAACAAAAATGTCTAACAAATACATTGTTATATATTCTGATCACCAAACATTTCTAATCAGGCTGCATCAGAAACACTGACATCCATGAAATTAAATGACCCATGAGAAATGGCCACCTCCCCGCTCCCTAGACCTTCCCGGAGGCCACAGTGTTCACACTTACAGGATGACAAAGGGCCCATAAATCATACAGAATGCTGGTAACCAAGAAAGAAATGTCCAGCTCCTCCAGCCCTGGACACACCTCACAGCCCTCGACCTCAAGAATACAGAGGAACAAGGAAATATCTTACCCTGCAAAACTCTCACAGGCCGCCCGATTCCCACACCTGCTTCCTGCCACGCCCCCTATACAAACCTGAGCGCCTCAGTTCCCAGAGCTTCTCTGTCCACATGGTGCTTCAGCAAAGTTTCCCCTCCGGCTTTATTCCTAGGTCACCATCTCTTTCTCTCTAGTACAGTATGCTAATATACATAAAAACGTACTGGCCTTCAATAATACTCAGTGATTTACAAGTTGGATCTAGAATATGCCATTTTTGCCCATTACAAGATTTAAAACTAAAAATATTAGCAAAACACTAAGAATATAATTTTATATTTCCATCTCCATCAAAATCAAGGAAATTTGAGGGGCCCGGGATGTAGCTCGTGGTAGAGTACTTGCCTAGAACGCAAGAGGCCCTGTGTTTAATCCCAATCACCAGGAAGAGAGAAAACAATTCTACCCGAACTATAGAACACAATTCAGTTTGGCACTACTACCCCTGAGGGAATGAGAAAGAGAAAGATGCGCTCACAATTCAGCTGGCACCGGGTTGTTACTAGGAGCCACACTGCCGCTGCCCAGCTGAACTGATTCAGCCCTCAAGCTGGAGGTGATAAAAAGGGGGGCCGAACCAGCCCTACCAGCCCTGCCTGTTGAGGCGGGAGGCGGAAGATGGGGGGCCGGAGCAGGGGAGCGGGCTGCGGGGCTGTCAGGAGGTCAGGTTCTTTGACCAGTTCCTGTGGGAAATCAGGCCTGGGGAAGGAGACTGGGGCTCAAGTACACAGAGAGGAGACTGCGGGCCTGCACAGGAAAGGGCCACGGCCTTCCGATCTGCTCTGGGTGTGGTGGGTGAGATGCAAGCTAGTGGCTCTGGAGATTCCAGCTGCTTCTGCTGAGGGTTTGGATACAGAGCCCCACCCCTAACTTTTAGTCCAGTCAGCCGAAGCTCACAATGCCCAGAAGCTTTCTTGGATGGGACGCTATGATAGAAAAACTTTTTCTTCAGTAGGCTTTGCTCCTTGTGAGGTATCCTGAAATTTCGCCTTCCTCAACGTGTGGCCAGTGAACAACAAGTTGTCTAGTTAAAAGGCTAAACCAGGCGGGGTGATACACACTTGTAATTCCAACGAGTAGAGAGGCTGAGGCAGGTGGATTGCAAGTTCCAGGCCGGCCCGGATCGCTTATGGAGGTTGTCTCACAGAGGGCTGGGAATGTGGCTCCGTGCATGGCCCTGGGTTCAATCCCCAGTACAACAGGGAGGGGGTGCCTAGAAAATGGTCAAAAGTTTGCGCCCTGAAATAAATCCATCCTAATTTTATCTGGGTCTCAGCAGTCCACCTTGCTTAAGAACTTGCCAGCTCCGTGCCAAGGTGCCTGCAGTGCAGAGCTCGCATGCATGCGAGGACTTGCCACTTGCCTCTCAGACACCTGAGGTTCTCTAGGCCACAGGAGCCCTGACCTCCCTCCTCCACCAGCGCATCCTGCTCGGCATGCTGAGCCTCACACTGTGAGAGGGGGGCTCATCCTCAAGGGTTGCAAGATGGAGTGGGAGGAAGCTATGGAGACTTTGTCCCTCATCAGCTTTTGGAAGTAAAACCTGCCAAACAAAAATTATAGTATCCAATATTTTGTTGGAAGCTATGTTTGTCCCTAAGATGTTTCCCTTCACAAAATCTTGCTCAAAATAGCCAAAAGCCTGAACTCTTGTTTTTTTCCTGTGAGAGAAAAGGCAGATATTGGGGAGAAGGCTCTTGATTTGGAGATTCCACAGAGAAAGAAGCAAGGAGCTGTCTGAAACGTCTAATGTCCCTGGATGGGGGTTACTGGGAAATCAAATGGGGTCCTGGGGCAGGTGAGAGGTGGGTCAATGGTGATACCCCCTCCCCCAGGAAGCCAGCCCTGCCCTCTGTGGGCCCCAGTCTAGCCCCGAGTCAATGGGCAAAACCTGGCGAAAAGAGACCACTTCTCAGGCTAAGGTGAAGGGGAAGTGGAAGCCGTGAGCACCTCTGAGTTATTTCCACCTGACCCCCAGCTCCTTTTCCTTCCCAGGTGCTGCCGCCAAGTGAGAGGACAAGGAGGGAAGCAGGCGATGGCAGGAAGGTGAGATGCAGACGCCGGTGTGCATCTCACAATTTTCTGCCACCCTATTGTTCAGAGAGTCAACAAAGGTCACTCCAAAATGACTGCTTAGACCTCACTGGAGACAGGAAGGAAAGTGCAAATTTGATGAGAAAGCCTGAGGCTTCCTCCCCGCTGGGTCGCCTTCCCATCTGAAGGGGCTCTGTAGCAAAACTGCTGGGGAGAAGGCACAGCTGGTATAGCTCTTGTGTGGGGCCAGGGAGGACCCAGACCAGGCCCTCCAGCACTGCTTTCCCAATTAAACCAGACTCTGGCAGTCTTCAGGTGGGCCTGGTGTCTCTGCAAAGCTTACTACTTGAAACCAGAGGTTTGGATGTGTTTTGCTGGATTCATGGTGGCCTCGTGGGTAGCCACCTCAGGGAGCAGAGGGTCACTGGGTTGTGCAACAGAGGCCGTGAGGAAAACTGGATTGGGAAGGGTCCTACCTGCATGGGTAAGCCAGGAAAAGAGAAACACCTACTAAATGACTTAGGGTCAGTCTGTGATTTCTCAGTCATGACTACAGCTGACTTCAAGGTGAATTCGATGTTACAGTGATCAGCAGCCAAGCAAATCTCAGGGAAAAAAACACAGAGCCACAGCGTGTAAATATTTCTCATCCCACTTCTGTGCATTAAAAACTATGTGGATTCTGCTCAAGGAGGCAAGCAAATGCTTCTAGAACATATGCCAAGCATCACCTCAAAAAAATCTTATTTCCACAAAGCATGCAAGAAGGGATTTGTCCCTCAGATCTTTGACCACAGTGCTCAAACTTGAGATTGCATCAGATTCAGGAGGCGTGGGGTGGGCCTAAAAACTGCATTTCTAGAAAATGTTCTTGTGAAGCTGATGGTGGTCAGGGATATTTCTAGATGTTTCTCACTGGCAGAAAAATGTGCATAGGAAAGGGCAGTAGTTTAAGTGGTGACTTACGGCTACAAGCAGAGAGGTTTCTTAGCAATTTCTCAGGCCAACGAATACCATTTCATTGCCTGGATCCACTGACTTCACATCAGGTAGATGTCAGGGCTATCAAAGTCCTGTTCTCCAAGGCAAGCTTTGTGTTGTCACCTCGTCATTGAATGCATCAGATGAAAGTGTGGCTGCCTCTGCCTGACATCAAAAGTTTTTTGTTAATCTCTTTCATGGTTCATCTTGTCACCTTGATTGGCTTGAGAAACACCTAGGACATTAGTGGAGCACACTCTGAATGTGTCTGGGTGGGTTGTAGAAGTCCAACTTTGGAGAGTATATCTGGTCCCTGGCCCTTTCCTCTCTGGTTCTTTCTCTGTCTCTTTGCTTCCCAGCTGCTATGAGGTGAGCAGCTCTACCACTTCCTTCCAACATGATGTTTCTGCCTCAGAATCAGCCAGCCATGCACTGAAGCCTCTGAAACCATGAACCAAAATAAACCTTTTCTCCTTGAAACTGTGTACATTAGGCATTTTGTCCCAGTAACAGAAAGCTGCCTAATAAAACCTTCAGCTAGAATTGCTGAGCTTTGAAACAAATGGTTATCTGGGGAAAAGAAGCAGGTACCTAAACTACTGTAGCTACTGTTTAAAAGCAGGAACCGTACACTGATGTCTGCTTTGTCTAATTGGTGTGCTGATGATTTGATTACAGTACCTATATCAATACCACATGGCTGAATACATCTTAAGTAACAGATAGTTGCATAATTAACCTATCTTATTTCCTCAGCCTGATTACCTGTTTTGCTGCCACTTACACCTGCATAGTCAAGTATATTGTGGTAGGGAAATTGCTTTCCTTTTCACTAGGTAGAGCTTTCGCTTAATGACCACGTTGTACAACTTACATTACATCAGTAATATCCTACAGCTTTGACTTACGGGACCTTATTCTTCAAAACATCAGAGTTGCATTTTTACGAGTCTAAGAATAGCTTGTTTATTTCTTCCTTTTATCTAAAGTGACTTTGAGAATGTTTGAAGTTCTGGCAGAAGTTATAAGAACCAACATAATCAAAACTGAAGTTTTAATTGACAATGTAAAATTTCAACTTTAGTAGTTTCCCTGGGTGATGTGAGTTTGATTTTTTTAAAGTTGGTTTAAGAGTGTTTCTATATTAATGTGTTAAGTTTTCAACAAGGCATATATTTTTTCTGTGAAGATACAGGTGCCAATTTTGAAATCAAAGTTTTGAAAATAAAACCATGTGTGTATCCACCAAGAATTGTTCTTCGTTTTGTAATCCTCCAAATTCCAGATGCTTTTGTATCCAATATTTCTATGCCTATAAACCTGGAAATGACCACAATTGTTACCTGACTTTCTTATTCTTTATGCTAACCAATCATCTAGTGAAATTGCTGTAACTACTGAAATCGCATAACCCAAGGTATCAATTGGAGGGAAAGGCGTACATGTTCACGCATGAAGATGTATATGTATGACATTATCAATGTACTTTACTTGTGTTTAAAATCAGCTCTTTTAAATATGTACAGAAGCGCTGCAAAATTCTCATATACAGGAGGCGCTGAAGTGTGGGCTTTCCCTAAGCATCTGTATGTAAGAGCCTGCCCATGAGGAATCCAAATTATAAGGGAGAAAATAGAATATGAAACAGTGATTTGCTTTGATAATACGGATATAGCACCTCATTAAAGCAGGGGGATCAGCAGCCCTTTTGGTGATGGCGCCATGGTTTTGACACAGTGCGGGGCAGTGATGGAGAACCCTTTAGAGTTTCATTGATGACGAACAGCCCACTGAGGCACTCAGGTCATAGGTTTGCCACCGCTGGTGTAGGGTGTGGGGGTGGGAGAGCAAATGTAGAACTATGGAATCTTCTAGTCTATCATGCCCTGCATCCTTGAAAATGAGGATTCTCTCTAAAGAAGGATAGCAATAACAGTGATAAGATGAAAAAAGTTAAGAAAAAAATCTTTCGGTTATGAATTTAGGGGTTTGTTTGTTTTTGAGACAGGACCTGACTATGTAGTCCAGCTTCTCACCTCTTCTGCTGGAGAAACCTAGAGACAACCAGCATCCTGTCAGCAATGAGCAGCCCTCACGCCCAGAGTATGGTCTTGGAACACCATTTCCTGTTAAGTGACACCAGGCTCTTTAAAGAAATGGGTCATTCCAGGGCCAGAGCAGGAAATACATAAAAGGAGCCTGGAGCATCTTCTTACATTAGAAAGGAGGGAAACTACCAAACACTCCCAGGCTCCCGCAGGCCAGAGGTGAGCGACCAGACACAGTCATGGCAAAATGACAGTAACAGAGATACTCAAATATGCAGTCAACAGTAAACCCGTTATGAAACATTACTGAAAGGAAAAAAATAGGGGCTGGAGATTCAGCTCAAGTGGCAGAGCACTTGCCTAGCAAGCACGAGGCCTGGAGTTCAATCTCCAGCACCCCCCCCCGAAAAAAGAAAAAAGAAAAAAATCAGGTTTGGAGCATACCAGGAAACGAACTCTCTCTAAAGAGTAGTAAATTGAACCGAACAATTTTCCTGCTTTTTATTTATAGTTGGGAACGTTAGGTAACTGACTATTAGAGGAGAAGAAGCCTCCCTGTACAAGTGGATCCCCTAAGGTACTGCAGAGCAACGGGTCAGAATCTCCCCACTGCGCACTCCCCAGTGAAGATCATGGGCACGGAGCACCACGCGTCAGTCCTCCCGCAGAGAGAAAACCCGACACAATGTGCTTCCCAGTGCAAAATCACATTGCCATCTATACTTTGTCCTGAAAAAAAAATTGAACCCGAATAGGATTAAGTGTCAGAAAATGGAAGAAAATAGCAAATTATGTCATAGGGATTCAATCACTCGAATCAAGTCTATGGAAAACTTCACACAGCAGATGACTCTATTTCTTCACGTTGCAAAAGGAAAAGGGTGCACGTGTGGGTTAGAACCACAGAGAAAAGCATTGACATTATGACGACATCTATATGATTGTTATTTTAGAGAGAAAGTCAGGACTGAGATCGGCGCAAGGTCCAGAGGTACCACCAAAGTGCTTGGCAAAGGTCTAGTTCTTCACCTGAGTAGTGATTTTGAAAATGTTTGTTTTACGATCACTTATTTGGCTATATTTAATGTTCCTGTTTTATAACAAAAAGGGGAAAGGGCAAAAAACAGTCTGAAGATCTCGTAATACATATAATCAACAAAGGATTAATATTCTTTGTAAGAAAAAAATCTATAGTGCAATAAGAAAAAGACATTTCCCTTGATAAGAAAATGAGCAGAAGACTTGAAAATACTTCACAGAATGAAGGAATTCACATCACCAATAAGCAAGTGCTGACAGGAAATGTAAAATAAAAGCACAATTAGATACCTCTATGTGCCCTGCAGAATTAACTGCAAGAATCTGCAGGAGTTCTGAACCTGCTGCTGGAAATGTAAGTTGGTACAATTCTTTTGGAAGATGGTTTGGAATTCTCTGATAAATTTGAAGACACATATCCAGAGGTGGGCTGCTAAGCAACCAGCTTTCCAGGAGGAAAGCCCTGATTCGCAGTGCATGTTTATTTCCACGGCGCAAATATGCCCACTCTGCCTGGTTTTGAGCTACCAGCCTGACATTACTGAGTACAAAGTTGAGAAAGAATGCACAGCAGCACACCGTCATGTAGCATTTCCACCATATAGACCAGTAAGGGTGAACCTTTCAGCGCTTTCAATGATGCAAACAGCCTGCTGTGGCATGTGTGCCGTTTCACCACCCCTGATATAGACCAAGAAACAGAAGTCACCTCAAGAGGACAGATAACAACAGAGTGTCATAAAGAACTATACAGTGATGAGTCTTCGGCACGTCACCTTTGGTTTTAATATAATTTATTGTAAGTTTATACAAGTTAATTTCAAATAATAGTCGTGTTAACACTGTACTTACAAAATTCCTGAAATTTTACTCTTGTCTCTGAGCCCAGCATGAGACTCCTCCAGCACACATGTGGCCACAACCACATCCGAGCACCCAGGAATTCCATGCCGCCCTATGAAGAGATGTCTTCATACTGCAATAATTCACCACTGGAAATAATCCTATAGTCTAGTAAATAGATTAAATAAATTTGGTATATGTTCCTATGGTGAAATTTTATAGCAATACAAACTGCAGCCACAGGTAGCAATAGAGTTGCACCTTTAAAATGATATTGAGTGAAAAGTTAGACTCAGACGAGTTCGTCAGTGCAATTCAGCATATATAAAGCTTAAAAGTAGGTAACACCATAATGTTGAAAGATGTACAAGTCCACATGGGTGGTAAAACTTTGAAGCAAAACAAGAAAAGGCCATGAAAGAAGATAGTGGCCACCTTTGGACAAACAGGTAGAACTGTGGTCCAGGCACATAGTTTTTTGGTTTACTGAAATGTTGCTTTTTTTGGCTAGCAATAGTTACACTGACCTTGGCTTAAACAGAACACGTGCCCTGCATACTTTTCGGTATGTTGGTTACATTTCACAATTTTTAGAAAGTTAATCAATAGAAAATTATCCCTGAGCCTAAGCTTCCAATTGCAGCAAAGTTAGCATCTAAAGGTGCCCTAGAGAAGTGAAGTGCCAGCAGAGAGCAAGAATCCAAAACTGGTCACAGGACCAGAGGCTATGAGCAAGGCTTTGAGCCTCCACAAATCCTTCCCCTCTGTTCAACGTGGGCTGTCACCACCCATCAGCCCACTTCATGGCACTGCTATAAGGACAAAATAAGCTGGTGCCTTAGCCTCCAGGGAGATTGAGAGAAATATGCACAGGAGGCACAGTAGTGCAGTCACAAACTTCACAGGCCAAGGAGTTGGGTAAATGGATGTGACTCTCTACCCTGATCCAAGTCACCTCTTGTCCCTCAAACTGAGGGAGGACACCCCTCTGGGCCTCAGTGTTCTTAACTAAGTGTCCTTATAGTAAGCTCATAAGTACACTCAAATGGTAATTTTTAACAAATGTGTGACCTGTACATAAGCATTACATGGATATGGGACCCAAACTAAACTTTGTTTTTGTCTATGTCCCTATAAACTTTCTGGAGTAAGAAACAACAGCAGGGGGCATCACAGTCCCCAACTTGAAATTATACTATAAAGCTTCCGTGATAAAAACAGCATGGTATTGGCATGAAGACAGACCCAAGGACCAATGGAACAGGCTAGAAGATGCAGAAATGACTCCAAACACACTCAAATACCTCATCTTCGACAAAGGAGCCAAACACCTTCACTGGAAGAAAGATAGCGTCTTTAATAAATGATGCTGGAAAAATTGGCTTGCCACATGCCAAAAACTAAAATTAGATACATGTCTCTCACCATGTACTAAGCTAAAATCAAAGTGAGATCAAAGATCTAAACATTAAAACAGAAACACTAAATCTCCTGGAGAATAAAATAGGAAGAACTCTCAAAGACATAGGGGTTAAAAAAAATTTATGAACAGAACCCAGACTGCACAGGAAACAATACAAAGAATCAATGCTTGGGACCACATCCTATTAAGAGGCTTTTGCACAGCAAAAGAAATTACTAATAGAGTGGGGCGAAAAACCACAGACTGGGAAAAAATTTTTGCCAGCTGTCCCTCAGACAAAGGTCTAACATCTAGAATATATAAAGAACTCAAAAGATCAAACCTCCCAAATTTAAAGACCCTATCCAAAAATGGGCATCTGAAATGAATAAACATTTCTCAGACAAAGAAATAAAAATAGCAAATAAATATATGAAAAAATATTCAACATTGTTGGTCATTCGAGAGATCCACATCAAAACAACACTAAGATACCCTCTCACTCCAGAAAGAATACCTATTATCAAGAAATCAACCAATAACAAGTGCTGGTGGGGCTGCAGGGAAAAAGGAACTCTCCTCCAGTGTTGGTGGGAAGGTAGACTGGTCCAACCACTGTGGAAATCAGTGTGGAGATTCCTCAGAAAACTACAACTAGAGGTTCCATTTGACCCAGCTATTCCTCTGCTTGGTATCTTCCCAGAATTAAAATCATCGTACCACAGTGATACATACACAACCATGTTCATAGCAGCACAATTTGCAATAGCTAAGTCTTGGAAACAACCTAAATGCCCAACAACTAATGAATGGCTAAAGAAGATGTGGTTTTTCTACACAATGGAGTACTACTCTGCCATAAAAAGGACAAACTAGAGACATTTGTAGGTAAATGGATGTAGCTTCAGAACATACTCTTGAGTGAAGTAAATAAGACACTTATCAGTACACATCAAATTGTTTCTCTGATATGAGACACCATAAGTGTAAATAAGGACAAAAGGGTATAATAGATATTATGTTTAAAAAAAAAGATGGTATTCAAAAGAGAGGAGAACTAGATAGAGAAAAGGGGATAAAGAAGGAAGGTTAAAAGAAAAGTAAGATGAAAGGGAAAAAAAAGGAAAAATGTAAATAAACTTTTGTAAATAGGGAGGGATGGGTGAATGGAAGGGAAAAAAGAAAGAAAGAAAGAAAGAAAGAAAGAAAGAAAGAAAGAAAGAAAGAAAGAAAGAAAGAAAGAACCTGCTCTGACCCTGGATGAAGACTTAGGCAGGCTGAAATTTTTTCTGATCATTCACAGATAAATCCCCTGTTGCTTTTAGATATATACAGTTTCAATTACAGAAATTAAAATATCTAGTCCCATGTAACTCTTGGCTTGATCTTGGTTGGTAGTTGACACGGCATAAATTATCTCTCCTTCCTTAGCTCTTTCCTACTTTCAGGTGGAAGCCTCCAGGGGAAAGTGTGCCATCCATCCCCATCTTCCCCTGCTCACCCTTTCCTCTGTGTCTCCTTGCTCTGCCCCCCATAATTAGCAGCCTTAGAGAGAAGTTGGGCCCTGGAATAGGCCCAGCAATGGCCAAAGCAATCTCCCATGGCCTCTGCAGAGCCCGCTCTTGTCCCTCAACCTGAGTAGTTGCATCCAAATTCCAGGTGGTTCTTGAAACCCTTTCCTTAGCCTGCGAGCACCCAGCAGTTCTCCTCCAGCCTCTTCACATGAGGTCACACTATCATATCTGCTGGCTGTATTGAGCAAGACCAGGGCAAACTCAAATCA
Source organism: Hystrix cristata (assembly GCA_004026905.1). Lineage (NCBI taxonomy): Eukaryota > Metazoa > Chordata > Mammalia > Rodentia > Hystricidae > Hystrix > Hystrix cristata. The sequence goes on from PVJO010004858.1 coordinate 76,633, forward strand.
GCTCTTTCCCATACACCCTGTATCTGGTGCATGGTGGATACTGACTAGTCTCTTATCTGACTAGTTGTTAGAGTACAGACCCATCCCAAACTGGCCAGCCTCTTGACTCTACTACCAAAGCAGAGTCTGCTCTTTTCATCTCTAGATTTCCTGTGGTAGAAAGAAGTTCATCCCAGCAAAGAATACTATACCAGCATCTATTCTTCAGAAACAAAGGTGAAATAAAGAATTCCCAAGACAACCAAAAACTGAGGGGATTCTCCACCAGAGTAGCCCTCCAAAAAATGCTCAAGGGAGTCCTACACTACACCACAAAGGATAATAAGTACATCATGAAAACACATGAAAGTATAAAACTCAACAGTACAGCAAGTTCACAAAAGAAAAAGAAAATCAAACCCCATTAATACTAAAACCGGAAATGAACAAAAAGAGAGGAAGAAAGGAGAAAAAGTTATACAAAGCAACCAGAAAAAAAAATAACAGAATGGCATGAGTGTGTTTTTACTTACTAATAATAATGTTGAATGTAAATGGATTAAGTTACCGAATTAAAAGACAAACTAGCTAAATCCCTCCCCCCAAAATCTAGACCCAATGACATGCTGTTTACAAGAAACTCACCTCACAGTATAAACACAAAGACAGAAGTTAAAGGATGGAAAACATATACAAACAGAAATGTAAAATGGAAACTAAAAGCAAGCAGGAATTACTATTCTTATGTCAGGTAAACTACACTTTTGATCAAAAGCTGTACAAAGAAACAAATAAGGTCACTGTACAATGATAAAGAGAGCAGCTCAACAAGAGGAAATAACAATTGTAAATATTTTTGTACCCAATTATATTTTTAAAATTAAATCTAAAAGGAGAGATAGACTCTAATGCACTAATAGTTGGGTATGTCAACACCACCACTTTACGAAATGGATAGATTGGACCAAAATAAAGTCCACAAAGACACATCAGAGTTAAAATATACTATAAACAAAATGGGCCTGACAGATATCTACAGAATATTTCATCCAGCAGCTGCAGAATACACATTCTTCTCATCAAATCAAACATCCCCCAGGAAAGACCATATATTAGTAAACATCACGCGTCTCAAAAATTTCTTTAAAAATTAAATTACAGCATCTATTTTCTCTTATCACAAGATAATAAAACTAGAAATCCAGAGTAACTTTAAAAATTGTACACATACATGGTAATTAACATGCTTTTGAATGACCTATGAGTCAATAAGGAAATAACGAGAAATTTTAAAGTTTCTTGAAACAAATTGATGTGAAAACACAACACACCCATTAGATACACTTAAAGCAGAACCCATTAGATACACTTAAAGCAGAACTAAGAGAACTAAGGTAGCAATAAATACCTACATCAAAAAATAAGTTTTCAGCTGTGTCTCCTGGCCCTGGCCCTGGCTCACTATCCTGGATCCACACTGGCTAGGTCAGGACTGAATGTGATCTTGGCTCTACTGCGGCAACAAGGGGGCTCCCGCACCCCACTCTGGGCATGGAAAGTGGACGCACTGACCTCTGCACTTGTTCTCTCTACACATGGGAGGCGCCCAGTGCAATGAGCATCCATAAGGACCAGAAGATGGAACTAGAAGCATTACATTCTATTTATGAAGAAGATGAAAGTTTCCAGGGATTAAATCCAGTTTCATTTCAATATAGGATAGGAGAAAATGGTGATCCCAAAGCCTTCTTAATAGAGATTTCATGGACAGAAACATACCCCCAAACACCTCCAATTATATCTATGAGGGCTTTTTCTTTAACTACCATATCATCAGCTGTAAAGCAGACTATAGCAGCCAAGCTACTGGAAGCAGTGGAAATGAACCTTGGAACTGCTATGACCTAGACATCATCTGAGTATGCCAAAGACAAAGAGCAATTCATGGAAAATCACCATCCTATTCATTCTACAACCTCCATAAGCAATAGCATCTCAGTTGAAACTCCTATTATAGCCCCATCAAGTAAGAAAAAAGACAAAAAAGAAGAGCTTTCAAAAGTTCAGAAATGTAAGCTGGCAGATAAAACAGTCACAAAGTGGGCTTCCTCCAGGCTGGAACTGGGTTGATGTTGTAAAGCATTTAAGCAAAACTGGCTCTAAAGATGATGACTAGTGTTGGAATTTGACATAAAGGAGTCTCTTTCCTTAAAAAGTAAACTGGCTTCAACATCTTTCATTACAATTTTCTGGTATTGAGGTGGCTTTTTATAAAACACAGTTTTTGTATGTTTCTTACATAATAAGTATAAGTGGAAAGTTCATGAAGAGATCTGGTTGTGTTAGATCATTTTCACAAATTTGCCTTAATAAAAGGTAAAAATGTTACTGTTTAGTATACTTTATAAAACCTGCTGAGCTTTGTAAATGAACAAATATGGGGGACAACCAATTAGTTTATATGAACTTCTTCTAGTGGATGTGACAATTTTTAAAGGGGTGTGAAGCCCTCTTCAAAGTGCCGCCGAAGTAGAATTTTGAGCGTCAAGTTATTTTATAGCATGAGTCATATTAGTAGACTTCTTCTCCTAAATAGAGGCTTCATCTCTTCTTTTGCTTAATTACTGAAGCAGAAATTACTTCAAAGAAGTTTAAATACCATATTTGAACTTTATATCATACTCTTTGTAGTTACTGTTCCTTTCTCAACAGTGAACTTTTTTCCTTGATTTGGGTCAAGACATTTGATCATGAGAGCTTTCAGTGATGCATGTAATAGGAGAGTACAAAAACCAATCTGCCAGATATATTAGAAAACATTTGCATGAATCTAGCTGTGGTGGTGCAGGGCAGTAATCCCAGAACTCTGGAAACTGAGGCAGGAGGATCATAAGTTTTGAAGCCAACCTGGACAACACTGGAAGAATCTGTCTCCAAAAGGGAGTTGGGGGGACACAATTGCATAAGTACTGTTTAAAATGTTTCTCTTAGCTGCATATACCAGTAAGGGAGTAAATGAGGCCTTGATAATTTTTATACTGTTGGAGACACTGATTTTAATAAATTCTTATTTATCTGTCGTTGTGTTTTTAACTGTTGGATAACTGATATCTTTAAATGGGTTCGACATAAAACTACATTTCAAATCTTGTTTTGTTTTCATAGTGTCTTTTCAGGTCCTACGTGTTTATCAATTTGCATCTTTTTAGTGTACTTAGGAAGTCTTTCAAATGTTGAACTGTCAAATGCTTTTTAAAGTCGTTAATAAAGGAAACCACTGGTATAGTTTTACTAGGAAAAGTTATCAATGTTTCTGTGAGACTTACAGTGACTTTGGGCAGCCCCTCAGTTTGAGGAGCACTTAGAACTCCTGCTGTATATCTAGGAGGGCAGATTGTTAGTATGTCAAGTTATACCTTTTAGTTTGTGTCTGAGGTTTTAAAGAATAACTTTTAAAGAAGTTACCTTAGCATAAGAGCAATTAAAATGTATCCATGGATTTTACAAAGAACAATGTGGCTTCAGTTAAATTGTTAAGTATAATTACAATGAAGAAGTTTAATCTCATTTTTAGGAGCCAAATCACATTTTGTTTCTTGAATTAGTATTAATCCACCAACTAGAATACGCCAACTCATTTTCAGGGTTGTATTTGTGTGGTTTTTGTTATGTTGATTTGTTTGCTCCTTTTTTTTGAAGAAACATCTGGTAGTGAGAAAAAAAATTTTTTGTTTTCCTCTGAAGATTCTGAGATTTCTCAGGCTTATCATGGTTGCTAGATTATAAAGAATAATGCTGATTGAATTCCAACAAACTATTTTTACTGTTCTTATATGAAATGTACACATTTCTGGGGGTGACGGTAGCTGTGGTGTCTCTTATCACCTTGTGTAAAATGCTTGAACACTTTCATCAATATCGCCAACATCTGTTCAACACTCCCAGTAAATTTTCTCCAAGTCTCTTTAACTAAAATTGTGTGGCATGACATAACTAATAAGCAATAAAGTCTGAATCACAATAAAAAGAAAAATAAATTAGATTTAAAATAAACAATCTAATGATGTTTAAAATAAACAATCTAACAATTCTACACCCAAAACTAGTGGAAGGAAAGTAAAGAGTAGAAATAAATGAAATACAGGCTTAAAAATTACAAAAGATCAATGAAACAAATAGTTGGTTCACAAAAATATAAAACTGACAAACTTTTAGCTAGACTAATCAAGAAAAGACTCAAATGCATAAAATTGGAGATGAAAAAATGAATAATTGATACCACAGAAATACAAAGGGTCATTAGGGACTATGATGAATAACTATGCCCCAGCAATTAGGAAAACCTAGAAGAAGTAGATTAACTTCTCGACACGAATAACCTAACAAAATTGAGCCATGACATAGAAAATCTGAATGTACCAATAACAAGGAACAAGGTCGAATTGGTAATAAACTATCTTCCAACTAAGGAAAGCCTGGAACCAGCAACTTCACTGCTGCTGAATAATAAGAAATGGTGAGATTTGGGATCCATTTTCAGTGTAGAGCAGAATTTGCTGATGGATTATGTGGGAGAAGGGAAGCATGTAAGAGGGAATGAGTCTAAGGGTTTCGATCCAAGTAACTAGAAACAGGGTTAGCTTTGCTGAGCTGGAGAAACTGTGGGTGAAAAAGGGAAACAAAGAGTTATATTTTTGGCATATAAACTTAAAATATTGATTCAATATTGTTTTAATTTAGAGCCGAAGGCGAGGACCTGTGTGTAAGTAGTTTATTTGGGAGATCTAGGGTCCAGGAGTTGAGGGAATAGTCGGACTAAGAAAAAGAAAAAGCTAATTATAAAAAAGTCTATCAAAGTGGCTGCTGTGTACAAGGATTGCTCAGTTTTGGGGAGATGCCTGATAAAATATACAAAATATTCCAGTATTATCTGTCTGTGGGGCAGGAGGCCAGGAGCGTGCAAGGGTCTCTTCAGGGAAGCTAACACACCTGCACACTGTTGTTGCCCAAGCCCTGATGAAGATGCCTAGGGCAGAAAGAGAACACTCTTGGTGAACAGCCTCCACTACGTGAGTCAGAGCAGCAAGGACTGATTGTCCTAAACACTCGGATCAGCGCCATGACCAAGAGCATACAGCTTTGGAAGTCATCAGTGTGTGTGTGTGCAATCTCTTGATGAGGGGGAAAGATTACATAGGAGAAATTTTCCTTGTCGTTCTTTAAATTAAACCACTTAGGCAACCATCCACTCTATCCATTGGTAACTTAATGTTGACACTGCAGCTACTGACACAGCCGCCTCTGCTCTTAGCTCCTAGGTTACCCCATAATGGATGATGAAGTTAAACCAACCCTTGAGATCAACAGACCTCTGAAATAAGTTTATCGAACCATTACAGATGCCAGCCAGAAATAAAGGACAGACCAGGCCCTAGGACAACTTCTGCAACACCCAGCAGTGGGAGCTAGGTCACCCCTGGAAAATGCCTGTGGGCACCAGCTCCCTCCCTTCCAGACCAGGGGTTCTTATCTCTCAGAGGGCGGTCATGTGGAAGGGTGAGCCACCGCCAGGAGGAAACGACACCACTGGTTCACAGTGTTTTAAAATTACTTAGCTTCTTTTGCCTCTCAGTAGTGATCCAGCTTCACCTATATTATTTCTAAGGTCCTGTTCCAATTAAGTTCCATTTGGACTTTCTACATGGAGCCACTGAGTCCTTCCAACTCAGTGACACAATCAGAGAGTCTTTTAAGATGAAAGAGCCTGGAGAGCCTGGAGCCTGAGGAGAGGCAGGCAAGTCTGTTCCGCTAGACCCAGGCCTTCTAGGGGGCAGAAACTTAATTGTATTCCTAAATCTGAACTTTAGCTCAAGTAAAGAATGTTTTCGACAAGTGGCAGGTTTTTTAATCTCTCCTTTTTTTACTAAATGGCTGAAAAGATCATTGGTTTTTTATCATTACATGAATAATATAATGTATTACTGTTTTGGTCTGTTTCCTGTTGCTAGTACTAGAAAAGACGTTTATTTGGGCTCATGCTTCTGGAAACGCAAGGTCAAAGGATCGCATTTGGCCGTGGCCTTCTCACCATCAGGGTCCCAAGGTGGTGCAGGGTATCACGTGGCAAGAAACAAGAGTGTGTGTGTCTTCTGGTCTCTCTCCCTCTCCTAAACACACCAGCTCTCAATCACGGGGACTCCACCCTAACCAGCTCATCCAATCCCAGTCACCTCCCAAGGCCGCCCCCTCTAAACATCAGTCAGGTTGAGTCTTCACCCTCGTATTATCCCACAATGGTGATTAAATTTCAACACATGAACCTTGGGATATCCTCAGACCGTATCCGAACCATGGCGATTACCAGCACACATATATGTACACCAATGTTATATGCCAATATGTTGTTCATCACTGAACACTGGATTGGATGATATTCCTGGCCAGGTTATTTATAGTGAAAAGTGAAGAAGTCAAACCTACAGAACATATTGGAACTATTCAGTAGAAAACATAAGTGGCCACATCTTGGGACGACACCGAGTTTATTCCTGTATTATTTAAACATTAATTTCAAGGTGGTGTAAGAACATCTCCTACCATTGTGACTGACCAAAATCTTCCTTCCTTCCCTTTTGTTCCTTCCAACCTCCCCTTTAGTGTCAAAGGGATCTTTCACCAGGAAAAAAGGATTATTTATGTCTAGTATTTTAAACTGTAGGAATGCACAATGTACTTCAGTGACATAAAGATTATTTTAAACTAAAAATATCACAACAAACACCAGTCACAGAAAACAGGAGGAGAGGTGGAATCTATCTAAACTTTTGCTGACTTATGCAGATTCTCCCCAAAAATCCTGCCACCATAAATCCCTTATTTAGGGGGTTTATAGTCGGAAAAGAGACTACTTATTATTTCCAGAACGAATAACTGCTGGAATCAGCTTCCTGAAAGTGTCATCCTTCCTGCGTGCTCTCTGATAGAAGCCCTCCTTCCTCTCCCCCTTATTAAGTGAGCATCTAACCCTTCTCTTTGCATGTTCAGGGAGCCATTTCATCTAAAGGATTCCAAGCACATGAAATTATTCTTTTCTTAATCTGTTATTAGTTTATAATCCCAAACCAGCAGACCCACACTGAAAGAGGAAAAAGCTTTCCTTTTCTTTGGGGAAAAGATTTTATTTTCTCACCCATCACTAAGTTTGTGGCCAAAGCACCTATAATAAAAGCAGATTAATGAGAAGAAAGACTTAGATTCACTTAATATAAGTTTCACATGACACAAGGACTTTTATATAAATAAAGACCCAAAGAAATGGGCAATTGTGTACTTTTGTGCTTAAGCGTATTGAGGAGTAGATGTTCATTCTGAAAGCTGATTGGACAAAGGGAATATCACCTAATGGGAATAAACTGGAGGAAACTTAGCAAGCTCTGTTTGTTCAGATTCTTTGTGTCCCTGTGGTCCTCTGAGTATAGGAAGGGCAATTCTGCAATAAAGATGTTTTACCTACCTAAGGGAAAGTCCAACCAGGTTTTACAGGTCTGCTTCAAGGAAGAACGGATGAGTAAAGGGTGAGAATAACCCTCCTTCTGTGGTTTTCTCAAATGCCAAGGTGCCATATTTGAAGGTAGCATGTCCTGAAACCCATTGCCCCCCAAACACAGGAGAGTATTCCAGAGACTGGAACAGAAGAAGTGAGAACTCCAATGGGGTTTGTGAGGTGCCCAGATATACTTGGAATAGCAGAAAGCCCTTGTGTCTGCTAGGCCAGAGGGGAAAGGTCCTGGAAACACAGGACTGAAGCTGTGCTGCAGTGAGGGATGGGCCCAGGAAGAGATCAGCCACTTTTGGATAAGCAGCTATAGGCAGAAGGAAACCAGAGAGAAGTCTCCCTCCTTTCTTCCACCAGGGTCCTGCGCTGACCAGGTGTCACCCAGACACAGCTGAGCCAGGAGCTTGGAAACAACAGACTAAGAGGAAAGATAGGGAACTAACTGCTCTGACTGCAAATTGGCCAAAGTCTAAGACAGTGAAGACATTATGATGTCATGGTTGATAAATATCAGCAACAGAGAAGTTTTGCTTCTGCAGATGTTTGTAGAAGTAGAACACAAATCTACAGGGCCAGCTTCATGGACATGTGGTGCGCATCATTGCACAGGGCTCTGTAACTGCTGTCGCTCTCTTGCAATTCTTAACTTGAAACAAGAGACTCTGAATTTTCATTGTGCACCGAGCCCCCCAAACTATGAAGCCAGTCCTTTGGATTAGTAATAGACAACTTGGAGTTGTAGAGTCCAAATAATATGGTTCTGCTGTCTCCTTCCCAGGAGAGAGCAAGGATGTGCTATGCACAAGGCACTGGAGAAGGGGTGAGCTTGGAGTTTATGTCTACGGCTGAGTAATAATGTCAGGAAATCCAGGGGCAAGGGGCAAGGGCCAAGAGGTAGAAAAGAAAAAGAGAGGAAGGATGAGATGGGACTCTTGGGCACCAACGTAAGTTTAGGAATCCTATAGCCATATAAGATCAGATGAGATGGGACTCTTGGGCACCAACATAAGTTTAGCAATCTTATAGCCATAAGTAAATAAATATTCTGCTCCATCTTCCAAATTCCCAAATATGTGAGATCTGCCTCTAGGAAGCCGAGTCTTTCTGGCAAATGACAATGTCAGCATGATAGTAGGATTATGACAATCATTTTGCAGAAGAGAACAGAACATCTGTGAAAACCTTTATAAACATACCTAATCCAAGTTTTCTATGAAAGAAGTTTTGTTTACGGACTTTAAAACCTGTAATAAAGATTAAAATTTTCTTATTCAGATGACTGAGTGTACTTGATTTTGCAATTTCCTATAATACTAAGTTTTCATTCCTGCTTTATGTATTGCTCAACTGTTATGGTTCATAAAAACTTCTAAATTCTTGGACCTATAGCTGACTTTAAGACCACCTGTTTTTATTCAGACCAAAGATGGACTCTTGAATTTTTATCTTCATTTTACTAAGATTTTAACAACACTTATTTTGAAGAGCGTAAATATCCAAATCCTGTAGTCTGTTTTTCAACATATGTCAATATTTTCATTTAGTAAGTCTATTTAGTGTTTGAAATTATTGATAAAAGGAAAGTTCTGAGATACCCTAAATCTGAATACAGGTGGGCATATATTCAACAGCTATAGGAGAAGAGAGATAGGAGAGATTAATCAAATGGCAGGCTATGGGCTGAGAACAAAAGACAATTTCACATCTTGAACGAAGGTTGAAACCCTGGCATAAATCTCGTCAAGGCCAAACCTCAGGACAGGGTCACCTTGCCATGGGAATGTACAAATGTTCCAGACTGGTAACAACAGCCAATCCAGAGACAACAAGTTCTTTCCTTATGTCCTGTCCTGCTATCCCAAAGCTTTCATCACCTCTCATCAAACCACCCCTTTTATCTATAACCAGTGTAGATTCAACATTAGCAACTTATACCTTCCTTTTCTAATGTTTTGTTATTTTAAAATGTGCTTAGCTCTAGTCCTGCTGATATTTTTCCAGCTTCTACAGTATCTAGTCCAGCTGCTAGTAGTTTGCAGAAACTTGTCCTAGGACCCAGTCCTGTTTCTGTCTGGCATCTGTAATAGCTCAGTGAACCCTTTTATTTCAGAGAATCCTCTATCTCAAGAGTTCTGGCTTATAAAGAATGACAAGCTTGAGATGTTTCCAGGTAAATGGATACATCTTGAGACCATACTCTTAAGTGAAAATAAATTGGACACACGTTTAAATACTGCATTGTTTCTATGGTATGAGAAACTGAAAGTGTAAATAAAGACCAGAATGTATTATATTGGGAAAGGGAAGAAAGTGTCCAAATGGGAAAGGGAACAACTGAAGGGGAGGGGGAAAGGAACAGAGGGACAAGAGAAATAAGAAGTGGAAGGAAAAAATGGAAAAAAAGCTTTTGTAAATAAGGAAGGAGGAGAGGGTGAAGGGAGGGGAGGGGAATGGGGAAAAAAGAAGCAACAAGATATATCACGTACAAGTACAAATCCCCTATGATGAATGTTATCACTATGTACATCTAAAATGTACCATTAAAATAAAATTTAAAAAAAGAGTTGGCTTAACATTGCCTGGGAGCATTAGCATATTTAGCTCTAATGAGAAGCCTACAAGGAGGGACTATTATTACTTTCTTGTACAGATCAAGAAACTGAGAAATAAACTGAGACACCAAACGAACATTGAACAATCCTGTGTGACCAAAGGGGAAACCTAAATAAGGCTTCTAGTTTCATTTGTTTTTAATTGACTTTAAAAATCTCTAACTTTGAAGCTGACACAGCTGAGCAATGTGTTATTAATCTCCCACTAGCTCTGCTTTACATAGCACCTCTCAAGCGTGGCTTATGATGGTAACAGTTGCCTGGGTTTTTTGTCAGGGACGTAAAGCCCAGTTTTGGCAACACTCTACCCAGAAATAGCTAAATTAATTTATCACTTCTGATATTCTTAAAGTACTTTCTTAAAGCACCTTTTACTCAAAGTACTGATGGGAGAAAGAAATAAGTTTCTGGATCTTTTACACATTGTTTAACTAAATTCCATTTTATAGACGCTCCTAAGGATACTCTACCTGAGTTGCCCGTTCAATCCGCCACAGTATTTACCTTCCACATATACCTCGAGTTCTGAAGCATAACACAAGTTGCTTTCTGTGTTTAAAGAGTGAGCTGATGGATCTGAATATGAAGATTAAGTGAAAGTATCTGCCCTGCTGAAGATATACAAGTAAACAATTGAAAGTAGTGTGTTAAGCTGAGCATGATGGTGGACACCTGTAATCCCAGACACTTGGCAGAAGGATTTAAAATTCAAGGTTGGCCTGGGCCAATTAGGGGAATATGTAGTTCACCAGGCACACCAGGAAAGGAAAGTTTTTGAGGACTTCCATGTAGAAAAGCATGAGAGTACATGAAATCTGAGCAACTCCAGTAGTAGTCCAATGTAACCCATGTCCAGAGTATGTATGCTGTTAAAAGATAGTTTTCAAAAAGATAAAATCATGGCTTTCATATAGATGTAAAAATCGAATGTGTTAAAGATTCTGTTTCTCTCATAGGCAGATTCTATAACCACTGGTTCAAAGGATAAATCTGAAGAATAAACAAATTTACAAATCAGGAATATTGGAATGAACAAGAAGGCCAAGAAGCACGGAACGAATATGGAACTTAAATGAATGTGGAATGGAATCTCCTTCCACAGTGGGGAAGTGAGAAGTCAATTAAACTTCTATGGGATAAAATAGTCCTATCTGTAGATGCTTATTTTGGGGTTGGTTTGTTTTGAGACAGGGTTCAGGCTGGCCTTGAACTCTTGGCAATCCTCCTGCGTGCTGGAATTACAGGCGTTTGCCACCACTCCTGATTTTTTTTTCAGGGTTTTCCCCCTTCTTTTCAATTGCTATCAGCCACCACCTACAGAGATTTTCGAACAGCTCCCCTAAATCAGAAACAGGTATTTGGCTGACTCCTATACTTACCAGATTTCTGCTGAAATACAAAATTTCCCCTACCACAGAAGTAAGACGAAACTGGTTAAATACCAAAGGGCCACATCAGACAGGATGGCAAATAACACACTGAGTTTGAACTCTGTTAGTTCTAGACTTTGAGTAAAGGAGGTTCCTCCATCAAGGGGTCAAGCTGAGAAGTATCAGGATCCCTGTGTTGGAGAGGCAGGGCATGGCAGCAGGGGAAGCTGGACTAAAATCGCACAAGGATGGAGTCTTACATAATTCATGAAGCTGATGCAACAGATCAGTCAAGAAAGTCTGAAGGTGAAAGCCCTGCGGCTCATGACAAAGAGGAGGAAAAGTGGCTGGCGCAAAAAAGAATCGACATGATCTAGTGAAGGTGCATGTGAGAGCTGAAGGGTACATTACACGGTTTGACAGTCTATCTTCTGGCTCACCCCACTGAGTGGCTGCTGCCATATCTACCAACATCAGAGGAGCAAACTTGAGCAAAGACCAAGTAAGTGGTGCCCAGCGGTATGTGTGTGAAACAATTAGGAAGAAAGCTGGAAAGGGCCCCAGAAGCACAGGTGCGCACTCGAAAGTCACTGGTCACCGGGAGACTTTGTGCACAGCCAAGGCACGAGGGAACTCAAGAAGACACTGCGGCCACCTTGCAGGACCCTCTTCGGAGGGCCCAAACACGCCAACGCAGGCTGGACCTCGCGGGCCTCTACAGGCCCACTTCCGCTTCCGGCTCGTGGGCGGGGACCCCACTTCTGCTTCCGGCGGCGGCGTCCGGCCGGGCCGTGGGCCGCCTTCGCGTGTCGGGGTGGCGGGCGGGGCTCCTGTAGACTGACATGCGGCGGCCGCGGCCTCCTGCTGACCCCGCGACGGCCCCGGGGCGGCAGGGTGACGCTCGGGGCCCGAAGAAGCGTGGCCGCCGGCCTGCGGCGCCCCCCGGCCAGGAGGGAGGCCGCGGCCCCGAGGCCGAGGGGCTCGAAGAGCGCAGGCGGAAGAGGAGAGTGGCGGCGCGGGCGTCTGCTGGCCCCGAGGTGGCAGGTGACGAGGCGGGGCGGTGTGGGGCGGGGAGCAAGTGGACCCGCTGGACCCTGACCCGCCGGGCTTCCGGACCCGGCAGGGAGGGAGGCGGCGCGCCCCTTGTAGACAGTAGGCCGGCTGAAGAGCGCTAACCCTAACCCTGGGTCCTCAGACTCTGCGCCCGTAGACTTGATGAGCCTTGATGAGGCGTTGTCCCTGCACGTGGCTAACGCGGAGTTGGGGAGGTGGGAAGGATTTGCTTAAAAGAGGTTTGTGCATTGACAGTTACTGTAGAAGAAATTCTTGCTAGGGGTCCGTTTTAACTGGTGTGAAATACTAAGGATTTTTCAGCTGCCTTAGAATTTATTCAGGTTTCTGGATAATGCCTTAACAGGCATTGGGTCTCTCATTTAAAAACAAATGCATACACGGATTGATCAAAAATACATGATTAGTCTACTACAATAGAAGATAATGTCATGAATCCCCTCAAATTGCCCGCTCTCTTCAGACACACTAATCTCACTGCTCTTGCTACTTCCTGAAGTAGTTCTGGAAGTCCTCATTCCTAAGTGTCTCTAGTTGTGCTTGGTCAGCTCCCTCGATGTCCCCACCTTTCATGATTATTTTGACTTTAGGGAAATGCAAGAAGTTGTATGGTCCCAGATCTGGAGAATAAATACACAATTTTTACAAACCTGCCTTTCCATTGTATGGTAATTGGCTGCAGCATTCACTTCTTTTTTTTAATCACACCTGGTAAAGACATTCATGAAAAGACTTCCAAATCCACTTTAGAAAATGGTCAGAACAATAAGATAAGCATGTCTGAAGGGAGGGGAATTATTTTGACGCAGAATTAATGGCAGTGTCTTGCTGTAATAATTTTTTTTAATTTGAACACATCAAAGTTTTTGGTCAGCCCTTGTATTTCTATACAGCTACCCAGGGAAATAAAAATGGATGGCATCACAATTTTACATAAACTAGTATTGCTTTTTCCTCCTCAGTATAAAATGTTTTCTTGTTTTTATCAGCCAAAGAAAAAAGAAAAATTACTGAAGCCTCAAATGGTGATCAACAGCCAGGGATTGACCTGGTAAGAAAGGAATCATTAACTACTTTGGAATCTTTCCACACAGTGGAATGTGGTGAATTTCAGAGTATGGCTTTCTTGAAGTCTTTGGCTAAGGAAGGTTTGGTAGAAGGTATTAAAAGAAGAATTAAAATTAAAAAAGTTAGAAGTTTAGCAAGCTCGCCTTCTAGAATAAGTGAAAATGAGGCGACACAAGATATTAAAGTTAAATTCCAAGATGAACTGTATAAGAATACTCCAGAATATTTTTGTAACAGCATGACACCTGGAGTAGAAAATAATTCCATTTTAAAGTTACGTGATTGCAATTGTTTCCCTCATTTCAAGGTTTATGGTAATAGGTTTGCACCGCCACCTGACAATGGATGTACACATGTAGCAGAAAATTCCTTGAAGGTAAAGAAAGAAAACCTTAGGAGTACTGCAGAGAAGAGTGACACAAACAGTATTCTTAAACTCTTAAAAACTGAAGAAAATTTAATGGGACTAAATAAGTTACAGCTTGAAGAAAGTAATTTATACCAAAGTAAAAGCAATGGCTTACTTTCCTGCCTTGTAAGTGAAAAAAACAAATATTCAGTAGAGGAGAGCCATGTTGGGAGAAAACCCAGAAAAAAGATGAAGTTGTCTGAAAAAGAAGAAACAGTTATTGAGATGAATTTCTCTAATATTCAGAATAAGTCTGAGTTGGTTTTGAAAGAAGACCAAACAGGTATGGAGGGGAAAGACACAGAAACTTCAGAGGCCAAAAAAAGAGCTTTAAAGGTTTTGCAAAAAGAAAGCCATAATACATCTTCTCCAGTGGATCATTTATCAAGTCTCCCAGAGACAGAAGGAAAAAAAACAAGTCCTGGACATCATGTAAATGCTGTGTTTCCAAAAACCCTTGAACTGCTTTTGAAAGAAGAAATCAAGAATGCTTCTGAGTCCTTAGAATGTAAAAGTGTGGAGCCAGGAGAGCATTTGAAAACAGTGGCAAGCTCTGTTACAGTGGAACCACCTAGTGACAGCCATCATCCTGAAAAGAGTTCTTCACGGGAAGATTTCAGAAAAGAAACTGAAGAATCAAAGCTAGGCTGCTGCAGAACAATACCAATGACTGGTAAAAGGATTTGGCCTGTCTATTCATGTGCTAGAGTATCTGTCTATTGTTGGAAAAAGGCTACCTTGCCAACCTCAAATTACTCACTTCCTGGATCTCAGGAAAATTTTAGGCAAGATGATTTTCTTGAACATCAAACAAACCAGACTCACTTATCTGACTCCAAATTATTGTCACAAAGTTCCTTACCAGAAAAAAACATTGAACACTCAAATAAAGAAAAATTGGATTCTAATTTAGATCATTTGTCTTCAGTTTCTGCAGCAGAACCTACATTGATGGCTATAAAGGAACCTATAATCAATGATGATAGAAAGATAAAGTCAGAAGAACTTAGCCAAAGCAGGTCAGAGATAGTTTCTAGTTGTATCAAAGATACTCAGGTAGCTAATGTGACTCAAAGTTTACCAGGAAGTAAAAAGAGAGAGAGAGGGAATTTAACAAAATTTAATTCAACAGTGGCTCCCCAGGGTGGCCAAGAAGCAAATAGCTCTACAACCAAAACTATTCATCGAAAAGCTTGCATTGCTAAGCAAACACTTGTAGTTCCAGACTTGGATAAAATATTGAACACAGGACGGCTGAATAATTTTAAAATTCCTTTGCTTAAAAATAAGACAGAAAAAAAACTAAATGCCAAGTCATCGGAGAGAGAGGCTTACAGTCCACTAGAACTCCTTGACAATTTATCTGGAGCAGAGATAAGACAGAGTAGGAACAAAGAATATGCCTCCACAGCGACTTCAAGGCCTCAGTCTTTCAGCATACAAAATAGTATAACTCCAAAGCAAGCTCATTCTAACTTGCTCTACAGTAAAAATCCCTGTAGTACTTCTCCAAGCTTTACAAAGCAAGGTGATGGCAATAAACCATTTAATCGTATCTCTGAACCAGGCAAGATTGTTTCTAATAAAGAACCTGTTTCTCTCACAATTGGAAATAATGCTTTGTCTTGTAATCCTGGGTATATGGAGGAAAGGCCCTTCTGCTCTAATGAACAAATGTTTGAGCCAATTTTCTCTGAAGGAAGTGGTACAAAAATGACTAAGAGCATTTCAGAAATCAAAGTGGAGTTTCCAGATATTCTTAAAGCATATGAAGATGATGTCCTTTTAATTGATGTAATTCAGGATGACCCCGACCTCTTTGGAGTCTCCAGTGAAGGGGAGATCTCATTTGTTTCAGAGGTCCCCAAAATAAGCCAGGAGCCCACTGTCACTGCAGAGCATCAGTCAGCAGACAGCAAGCACATGGAACTTCCAGAACAGGAACCAAGTGATTTGAGGTATGCATGTTCAAGTATGCCTTTTGGGAAGATTGTTGGGAGTTTCAAAAGCATGGTCCCTTAGGTGTCACTAATTTATTCAGTTGATCATTAAAGTTTCATTATTTTAACACATTTATTAAATGAAATATAGCATACCACTGCAGATACCCAGCAATCTCATTATGTTAAAATTTAAGCGTCGAAAGATTATGTATATATCTTGGTATGGTAGAGCAGATTAGTTTTCAAGATCTAAAATGATTTTATAAAATGGCTTTTTGAAGTAGAGATTGCTTCTTTCAAACACCAGCTAATTTTTATATGTTCTTTATTATAAGTATGCAGATAAACTTTATTTTAGCCAGGTTACTTATTAATATTGATACTGTTTTTATCCATTTTGGCAGCTTCTTTATTAGATAAAAAATTTTGTGTGTGTGATGGTTGAACCCAGGCCTTAGCACTGAGCTAAATCCCAGGCCCTTTTTAGCTTTTTGTTTTGACAATAGAGTCTTGCTAAGTTGCCTATGAGGGACTTGAACTTGGTATTTATAAATTTTTAGTTACTTTTGGAGTATCATGCTCAATATTCTTACTGCTGCAAGAACTTGTAACTTACCAGCAAGTGGAAAGCGTTTTATATGCCAAATGGAGGAGGTTTTTTTGTTTTGTTTTGTTTTTGTTTTTTTGGGTTTTTTGGGGTTTTTTTTGTTCTGGAGATCAAACTCAGGGCCTTGTGCTTGCAAGGCAAGCACTCTAACCACTGAGCTAAATCCTAACTGTGTTAGGCAGTGGTAATGTGCCCATTTTTTTTTTTTTGGGGGGGTGCCGGGGATCGAACTCAGGCCCTTGTGCTTGTAAGGCAAGCGCTCTAATCACTGAGCTAAATCCCCAGCCCCTAATGTGCCCATTTTGAAGATAGAAAATTAAGATGACAAATTGTCACTTGCACAAAGTTGCACTGCTAGCCATGGAATCTGGGTTTCAGCATGGGCCTACTGTACTCTAAAAGTAGTGGTTAAGAGCTTGACCTTTATGATCTGACCTAGGTTTTTGAATTTTCATTGCCACCAAATAGTTATGTAACTTCTAGGCACAAACTATTTAACCTGACTTATAAAAAGATAATGTATTTCCCTCATGATTACAAGGATTGAATCAGAGAATGGACAGAAAGGGTGTTACAAGCCCTGGATGAGCAAAGAGGGTCCAATACAAGACAGAAATGAAGTTTGCTTTCAAACTCTTACACCATGTTTGCTTTGAGGAATACAAAGGAAAATTAGAATATGTGCGTTCAAGAGCAGACATCTCACTGTCGGCTATAGGATGTTGAAAACGAGCTACAGCCAAAGGTAGAAGGAGATGAATGTTGGGAGGTAAAACGCAGGCAGTCTGTCCTTATTTCTATATTTATTCTGTGCCAGGAATGAGCCCAGGGTGCCATGGTCGGCATGGGCTCTGCCGCTGAGCTGTTCCAGCGCTCAAGTTGGTACTTCAGACCGTCTTCTTTCCTTCACCTCAGAACCAACAATTATACTCTTCCTGGCTCTTTGCCTTTCATATCTGCCTCTGAAATCTGAGTTTTTAAGTGAACCTGAAATTTCCTCTGTAGTTATTTTAATTCTTTCTTCTTTCTTCCTGTTTTGGAAATGCTAGTTTTACACTCATCCACAGTACAAACCCCGATTTTAAAAGGGAAAGAAAGGCATGCTAACCAGAGAATCTGGCATTCATTGTACATAAAGTTGTTAATGATTCCAGAACTAAAAGATGCTTAGAATACATTTTCAAATTTCAGCTCTGTCCCTCTGCCAATCAGTTGCTGGTTCATACACTTCTTTTCTGAAACACTGAGAGGTTGAAGCCTGTTAGTTTTTTATTTTACAGAAATAAAGACAAAAGGTACTGTCAGAAGGTCTGGATGGCCTCACACTGGTAAAATGAGTAGGCACACCTGAGCTGATTTAATTGCTGGGGAAACAGTCTGGTTAGGGAGAGTTTTTAAGATAAAGTCATAGTAAAATGTTTATTCACTGACAGTCTCCATGGTGGGGAATGTCCATAACAAAGTCCAGAGCATTCAAAACATAGTAGAGTTCATTCACTAAAACTTGAACTGATGAGCTTACAATGTATAATGACTAAAATCAGTAAAATTTTCAAATTAACCTCTAAGTATCATTGGAAATGGTCTGAGAATATTTGTAGACACTGATGTGGGACAGTTAAGGGTATAAAAAAGATATATACTAGGGGCTGGGGATTAGCTCAGTGATTAGAGTGCTTGCCTTGCAAGCACAAGGGCCTGAGTTCAATCCCCGGCACCACCAAAAAAAAAAAAAAAAAAAAAAAAAAAAAAAAAAAAAAAAAAAAAAAAAAAAAAAAAAAAAAAAAAAAAAAAAAAAGATATATGCTAAAATACCAGTTGAATGATACCATAAATTGTCAAGATTTTAAGTCTGCCAGAAATTCAGGAGAATTACTAGGGAGGGGTGCTAAAATGTGTTTGAAACAAAAACATAAACTGAGGGTTGAAAAGACATTTCAGAAAAGGAAGTATTTGTGTTGATCCTTGAAGTTCGGATTAGAGTAACAAAGAAGAAGGAAGAGAGAAATAATGAAGAATTTGTGAGTTAAAAGGTGAAGATTTATATATGAGTATGAGTATGTAGGGAAGGTTGCGAAGGTTCCTGACTCCTTCAGGCAGAAGTAGGAGCCCTTACGTGTTACCAGCGCATCTTACGCTACCTCAGTTATGACACTGATTTCATGATAGTATGGTTTACATCTCTCTTACTTACTCAACTTCGTCCCTCCCCCTTACTGGGGATTGAACCCAGGAAGTTTTACCAATGGTACCATTGAGCTGTATCCCAAGTCCTTTTTATTTTGAGACAGGTCTTGAAGTTCCTCAGGGCAGCTTCAAATTTAGGATCCTGCTGCCTCAGCTGCCCAAATAGTTCGGATTGCAGGTATATGACACCACACCCGTCAGATTCCCATTTTAAAAATCATTATAACTCTGATGTGGAGAATGAATTGGTAGGGAGCTATTGTAATAGTAACTAGATGAAAAAGTTATGGTGATTTCAAATAGAACTGGGGAATGGATTTGAGAAAGGTTTAAGAAGTGGGAACAGATTAATCAGATGAGAATGAGGCAGAGAGAGGAGTTAAGGATGATACCTAATTTCTCTGTTTTCTCAAAGGGCATAATCATTTTTCTGTCAGCAGAGAGGCAGGATTGGGGTGGTCACACTGAGACATTCTGAGTTGAAGAGGCCTTTGTGATACCGAAACAGAAAGTCTAGTAAGCACGTAGACCGGAGTGTAGAGAGGTCTGGGTTATGGAAAGAGATGTATGTATGTGTGTATGTTGTCCGTTTGTGTTATTTCTCAATTCTTTAAACTGCATACTTCTGATTCTAGGGTTCATGTTGGGGGAAAAACTTGTTTGTCCAAAGTCTTCAAAGAATAGTGAATACAAAATGTTTAGTTTTTCTTTCTTTGCTAGGAAGTAATTGTAAACCAGTGAGCAGTTGTACAGCTGTAGGATATGCTTATTAAAACCCATTTATTAAATGAGCATGTTGGGATGTTTATTATATTTTATTCTGTATAGTTTAAGTATTTGCTGCAATTTGTAAAATGAAAGTCTTTGGCCATTTGTATTTGAGTGAGTCCTCTTTATGTGGTTTTCACTTGTTGAGCCTGCTGGATTTAAGATTTAGAATATTTGTCAGGTTCTTTCTGAGTAACAGTCTTGGAGTGGCAACACTCTGAACAGTTGGGGCATGTGTGACTAAAGACAAGCTGAGGGACCTGCAGAGGTCCTGACTCGGAGTCTCAGCGTGCTACTCATTTGCCAGCTTCTAAAGCTGGTATGAGATATTGCTTAGAAAAGTGGAACCTGCTGTAATGTTATAGTGTTTAAGCTCTGCTTGCCTTATAACAGAGAGCATCCTATATTGGACCCAGGATTGATGAAGTCAGAGATCTGCACTTCCTTGCCAGCAGGTAAAATCTGATGTTTTGAGAATAAGCAGTATTGAGGTAGCTTTTTGTATCTCCATCCGAGTCAAAATGAATTTATTAGCTGAGGAAGCTTTCCATTTTAGAGGCTGCTAACCATGTCTGACAGTTGGTCAGTTCTTCTTAGATCATATTTTGAGGTATTTTGCAGTTGATTATTTAATTATAACTTTATTATGTTTTGTCTACAAAAGATAAGTAATTGACCTCAGCAATTTTGTAGGATTATTTTAAAATTGAAATATATATTTCAGCTTTATTACATTTTAAGTCTGTTATTAAGGATTTTTATAAGAATCAGAAGTTTACATTCCTGAATTCTTATAGAATTATAATGTAATGTGAAAGTTAATTTTATTTTGGCTTTCAAGTTTTAAAAAATTTTAAATAGACATCAAGAAAGAGTCTTAAGTATCTTACTATTATCTTTATACCATGTGTTGAAGTCATTTTGGTAGCAAGAGGGAATTATAGTTTGCTGAAAATTCTACTTAATATTTGTCACATTAGACCTGAAGAGCCTCTGAACACTTACGTCATTTTTTAGAACAGTTTCGAATGGTTTGGTTATTTCATTGCAAGTTTCTATAGTTGAATATTATTTCTTTTCAGCAAATGAGGTAAAACATGATTCCAGAGGTACAAACATTTCCTTAGAAGTTACTAATGAGACTTCTGAAAATGAAAACTCTGGAAACCTGAGTGAACAAACAACAGGTTCCGACTCGGATGAAAAGGTACTAGGAAATCTTTTGCGTTTTCTTGTTTCTGGGTCTTAAATAGTAGATGCAGAGATTCATCTTCACAGTACTGTCAGGTGGTAAGTGTGACCACTTACTGAAACAGTCACATCACTCTGGCCTTGTCTGTATCCCTTGATGCTTTCCACAAGTGCAATGCGCACAGGGTTCCCCTGTCTGGGATGCAGATGTACAAGATGTTTAGTGTCCTGAGTTTGATCGAAAACTTATGTTAAGTCTTTCTGAAGAAAATGGTACGTATTTTCCTGCCTCCTTAAACACAAAGTACTGAGTATTGCTTGGTCTTCCTTGAAATTTTCGAACATTGTAGCAGCTGAGAGCCACGCACCTAAGCATCAGTTAAGACACCAGAGATGCAAAAGCAGAGAGTTAGAGCTGGATCTCACCTGGTGATGGAACACACCACTTGCATACAGTATGGGGGGAAATTGTGGTATTATTTTTTATTCAGATTTGCTGTCAGATAAGATACATGCTTGTTTTAATCTTTTGCATGATTGATTTCTAAACAACTATTACGCTTCTTTCCCCTCACACCTTCGGTTCCTACTCACTTACCCTCACAGCCAGAAACCTTACTTCCCACTTCACCAAGAAAATTGAAGCAGTTGGTAGATTGCACCAGTACACTCGGCAGCCCTCTTCTGCTCCAGAACTCCAGCTGTCTTCTAGTGCAGCGGATGAACTGGCCAATTACAGTTGCTGCACCCCTGTTAGATTTCATCTTTTCTCTCTTAAAGCACAGTTGCAGAAGTCACCACTGAATCTCTCACTGACATACGAACCTGCTTTCCTGCCGTCTTTAAAGAAACAGAAAACCCTGGGGTAGCCTACTGCTCCTTTCTGCTACTCCCCACTCTCTGAGGCTTGTCCGAAACCCACTGTCTCCAGGTTCTCTCCTGGTTCTCTTGAAAGGAAAACTTAGCAAAGGTAGCCACCGTAGCTTATCCTCTCTCCACCAAAACTGCCCTTCTTACTCTTCAAAGACATTCTTGTTGCTAGACATAATGGGCACATCTCAGTCTTAGTCTTAACCTGTCAGCAGTATTTGACATAGCTGACTGCTCTTTCCTCAAACATTTTTCTTATGTCGCCCAAAAAAAACCATACTTGCCTGGTTCAATTTCTACCTTTCAGTCTGCCACTTCCAGACAGTCGCTGCATGTCTGGGGTGAGCCCAGACCATGAATCTGTCCTTTTTCCCATCTAGATTTGCTCCCTAGATGGTCTCATCCAGCTTCATTGTGCCAAATGCTACCTATGTACTAAAACTCTTTGTATCTGTAGCCCAGATTTCCTTGCTGAACTACAGACCTTTGAACTGTATGTAGTACCAACTTGCTTTTCTTCTTGGATATCCAGGTAGGCATTTTGAATGTGACGCATTAAAAACAATCCTCTCCCCTACCACAGACTAGCTCCTTCTATAATCTCCTTTTCCGTTCATGGCAACCCCATCCTTTTTAATTGCTTAGACCCCAAACCTTGGATTTTCTTTTTTTTCTCATTCCATATCCATACTCTTAAGAAAATCCTGCTGGCTTTACTGTCACATGATGTCTAAAAACTTACTTTTTGTCATATAAACATTATACAAGTTTAGACCGGTATCCTGAGTTGGGCGTGGTCACATAGGCCTGTAATTCCAGCACGCTGGGAGGCTGGGGCAGAAAAATCACAGGGTTGAGGCCAAATCCTCTTTCAAAAGATTTAAAAAACTTTTTAAATAAAAAATGGACTGATAAAACCATTTTTAAAGGAGGGACTGGAAATGTAACTCAGTACAAAAATAATAAAAGGATACTGGTTCTCTTATTGCCTTCACATCTTTCCTCATACATCATGTTCTAAGGAATATTTTCCTTTACCATCCAACCTACCGTGCAGTTCTTTCTGTTTCTCCCCACATTTTATATCTCTCTTCCTTACAGTTATGATCTAGCAAGTTGTGTATCCCTTATCCAAAATGCTTTAGGACTGGAAGTGTTTCAGTTTTAGAGCTTTTTGGTATTGGAATGTTTGCATAGATAAGTATGAATTCAAAAATCTGAAATGCTCCAAAGTCAGGAAGTTTTTGAGTGTCGTAGGAGTGTCACTGGCTTGTTTAAATCCTTCCTTTTAGTCATAATAGAAATTAAAACTAAAGCACAAATGTATAGAAAGAACTTTAATTGGAAAGTTAGAAGCGGGAAGACTCCAACTTAGCTGGAGGAGGCACACTCAACCAGAGGTTCAGACTGGCCTACCCGCAGAGGCCGGAGGCCAGCTTTCAAGGGTTCACTGGTGGGCTGAGGGCCTGTTGATCATTTATCTCAGTCTTGGTGTCACAGTTTCGAATCTTTATGGCTGGAAGGTAGTTTTGTTCCCAGGTGGCCGCAGGTTCAGGACAGTGACTGGAGACTTCTCAGGCATGGTTAATGTCCCCGCAAATCACCCATCCTGGTGTCTTTGGTCTTGAAGGGGTGAGATCATGTAAATTTCAGGGCTGATCAACCTTGTATTTCTTAGACCTACACTCTCTAAATGATTAACTTACCTATCCAGAGAGCTGAGAAGGACTTTGACCCAAGTTTTGTGGCAACAAAGGAAACAAAATCAAAGTCAAATTTTGTTTTTAGTTAGCTGTTGGGCAAAGAGTTACTGTTCATCGCAAAAATAAGCTAAGTCTCTAGTTGTCTCGCGAGAAAACACAAGTGATGTTTTTAATGGGCAGCGGGTGAGAGCCCAGGATTCTGCCTATTTCCCATCCCTGTGGTGATCCCTGACTGTGTTATTGTTGTACAGATAGGATGGGCTGTGTTGACCTGCTTCAGAGAGAACAAGGTCCCTGTTTGCTCCTTAGGCAGAAGTCTCCATTTAGTTTGAGACCTTGAGGTTTTCCAACCCCTCACCCTGGTCTGGACTTTGTGCTCTGAATCTCTCAGCACACTTACAGGATGTTACATTCTCTTGAGCTAAAGTTCAAAACCACAAGCTTGTGGAGATCTTATCTATGACTAATGATTAAGAAAGTGAAGAACAAAATCACATCATCTTCGCTTTTCAGGTAGCCCCCAGCCACTGTCTCCAAACTGCTAATGACCAACTTTCCACCTAACATTCTGACTGCATCAGGTAAACTCAGAGTTTTGAATTATGAGGATTTTAGATTTAAGATCTTGAGATGAGGAGTGCCCTCTACAGCCATGCACTTGTTCTTGTTTCTCTGCCTCCTGCCTGAATGAAACACGGAGAAGACAAGGACTTTTGCCTAATTTGTTTACTACTGAATCTCCAGATCTTCTAGAACAGTTGGTGATACAGAGTAATCACTCAAATAATTGTTGACTAGAGACTATAAATCTCATTTGAAAATAGTCTTTAAGTACTAGAGGTGTCATGTAACAAGAATAAAAATCTCACAAAGCGCTTGATGAGTGGTTTGGTGATGACCAACATGTATTGAGATTTATTATACTATGCCCACCAGCCACTGTTAAATACCCTAGTGTGGGTCAGTGCATTGCACTCCTACAATTAGAGTACAATGTTTGAGGGTCCCCAAGACCACCCTCAGGTTTCAGTGATCTGCCAGAATTCACAGTATCACAACCACAAAATTAGCAATAATTTAGTCAAGATACAGAGCATTTCTGTTACGAAAAGGGTTCCTGGTGTTGCCCTTTTAGACCCACTTCCTTTCCACCTGCTCCTACAACCCCTCTTTAACCACTGACAACCACTAATCTGGTCTACTTTTCTCTAACTCTTGTTATTCCGAGACTTTTACATGAATAGGATTGCACAGTATGTAACCACCTCCAGTTGTTTTCATCCATAGGATTATTCATCCAGGTTGTTGTGTGTATAACTAGTTCATTTTACTGCCCAGTATTGCTCGAGGGCATGGATATACCAGCGTGAGCTGTGCATTCGTTGAAGGACAGCTGGGTTATTTCCTGTTTGGGGCAGTTACAAATCAAACTGCTGTCTGTAAAAATTCATGTGCGAGTTTTTTGTGTACCTAAATTTTAATATCTCTGGGATAAGTGTGCAGTACTTGCTCAGCTGTATAGTAATTACATGCTTAGGTTTTAATTTGGTGACTACAACATCCTGGTTTCTCCCCTGCAGTAGGAAGTGGTTGAAATCTTTGTTCAGTTCTTCAACTGTTGACTGAGCGTGTGGAGTCTTCCTTAAATAAGTAAAATTCAGGGCCAGCCAGATCAGAGCCATATTTATAATTAGGTTTAGGGGCTTTGTCTCCTAGGCTCTCTGCTTTCCAGGATTCCGAGCCTCTTTTTCCAGTTTTTGACTTTGCCCCAGACTCTGTCTTCCTATTTTACATGTCAGTGGGGCAAACTTTTAGCCTCCCTATGTGGTTCCAACTGGCGCTTTCCTTTGGGGATAAAGCCATGAAAACAAAAGTCACCCAATGCCCAGTCCCTCTTTGAGTGTTTCTGTCTCCCTTTCAAGTGGAGGCTTCGAAATATTCTGTCCAGAGTTTATAGTTGCTTTCTGCGGAAAGATTAGCCCAGTCGGAGATGCTCTGCCCATTTCTCACACTGGACCTATTTTGAATTTTATGCAAATGATAGCATACCCTTCTTTATCTTGCTTTCTTTTTTACCTAATATATATACAATGGAGATTTTTTTTCCTTTCAATGTATATAATAATGTCACATATTTTATACTTGCATAATTATCTTCTATATGTCACTGGGAAGCCAGGTCCTAATGCAGCAAGGAACAGCCCCTCCCTTCTTTAGACCTTGGTTCTTTGTGCCCTTGATGAGAGAATTGAGTGGACACCCAGGCCATGCAGCAGTCTAGCTAGAGTTTACTGTAAGGCAGGTATGGAGAGGTTATGCCTTCCATCGAGAAGGTGGGCAGTGCCAGGAAGGCATCTGCCCCGAGTTCAAGTTTATGCAGCTTTTTATGCTCACAAAAGTGATTCTGGGGTCCAGGGAACTGGGGTAATTATGTTACTCATCGACATTTCACCTAGAGGTTACTTAGGAATTGCAGAATGTCTTCCTATCCTTTTTAGGTGGTCATTTCCTCAGGGGCTTTAGTCATGTAAGAAACTCACAAAAGATGAGTTCTTAATTTAAATCAGGTCCCTCCAGAGGCAGGAGGGTCTTTAAGGAACATCTCTTTTCTTTTCTTTTTTTTTTTATTTTTTTTTTTTATTTTTTAACCAAGAACATGTATTGGTACATTGTCTATATATTAATCACATTTAACATGTTTGTTTTGTATGGTGTCTCTTGGTTCTCACCCCCTACCCTCCCCTCCCTTCTGTTCCCTCCATCCCTATTTACAGCAGGTTTATTTACAATTCTCTGTGATTTCCCTTTCCCCTTTCTTTCCGTTTTTTCCCTTCCTGCTTTTCACCCCTTCCCTCTTTCTGGTACTCCTCTCCTTTGTATATTATCTTCCTTTTATATGATATCCATTACACTACTTTGTCCTTATTTACAGTTATGGTTTCTCATATCAGAGAAACAATTCGATGTGTGCTCATGAGTGTCTGATTTATTTCACTTAGTAGTATATTCTCAAGGAACATCCATTTACATACAAAAAACTAGTTTATCCTTCTTTATGGCAGTGTAGTACTCCATTGTGTAGAAAAGCCACATCTTCTTTAGCCATTCATTGGTCGTTGGGCATTTGGGTTGTTTCCAAGATCTAGCTATTACAAACTGCGCTGCTATAAACATGGTTGTGCATATATCTCTGTGGTATGATGATTTTAACTCTTCTGGAACGATCCCCAGTAGAGGAATAGCTGGATCAAATGGAACCTCTAGTTCTAGTTTTTTGAGGAATCTCCATATTGATTTCCACAGTGGCTGGACCAGTCTGCATTCCCACCAACAGTGGAGGAGGGTTCTTTTCTCCCCACAGCCCCTCCAGCATTTGTTGTTGGTTGATTTTTTCATAGACACGATTCTTTCTGGAGTGAGATGGTATCTTAATGTCACAACTGACCCATCAGAAATTCAAAAGATCATCAACACCTACTTCAAGAACCTATACTCAAACAAGATGGAAAACACGGAAGAAATGGACAGTTTCCTAGAAACATGTGAATTACCAAAACTAAACCAAGAAGAGATAAAAGCACTCAATAAACCAATATCAGCCAATGAAATTGAAGAGATAATTAAAAACCTACCAACAAAGAAAAGCCCAGGTCCTGATGGCTTCACAGCCGAATTCTACAAGAAATTCAAAGGTGATCTAATACCACTATTCCTTAAACTCTTTAATGAAATTGAAAAAGAAGCAGTACTTCCAAAATCATTCCTGGAAGCAAGCATTACCCTGATACTAAAGCCAGAAAAAGATCCAACTGAAAAAGAGAACTACAGGCCAATCTGCCTAATGAACATAGATGCAAAAATTCTCAACAAGATACTGGCCAATAGAATACAGCGAATTATCAAGAAGATCATACACCATGACCAAGTAGGATTCATCCCAGGAATGCAGGGATGGTTCAACATATGTAAATCAATATATGTAATACAGCATATCAACAAAGTTAAAGACAAAAATCACATGATCATCTCAATAGATGCAGAAAAAGCATTTGACAAAATCCAACACACATTCATGATAAAAACACTACAGAAAATAGGGATAGATGGTGTATACCTAAATTTGATAAAAGTCATATATGACAAACCAACAGCCAACATCACACTTAATGGTCAGAAACTGGAAGCTTTCACACTAAAATCCAGAACAAGACAAGGTTGTCCACTATCACCACTGTTGTTAACATAGTTCTAGAAACATTAGCCAGAGCAATAAGACAAGAAAAAGAAATTAAAGGGCTAAAGATAGGAAAAGAAGAAGTCAAACTATCCTTATTTGCAGATGACATGATACTTTACATAGAAGACCCAAAAAACTCCACCAAAAAGCTAGATTTTTTTTTTAAGCTTCTAGATTTAATTACGAAGTTCAGTTGCATTGCCGGATACAAAGTCAACACCCAAAAGTCAATAGCATTCCTATACACAAACAACAAACCCACTGAAAAAGAAATAGCAGAAGATATACCTTTCACAATCACACACAAAAAAGTAAAATACCTAGGAATCTATCTAACAAAAGATGTAAAAGATCTCTACATCGAAAACTACAGTAACCTAAAAAAGGAAATTGAAAGGGATATCAGAAAATGGAAAGATATCCCATGCTCCTGGGTAGGAAGAACCAACATAGTGAAAATGGCTATACTTCCTAAACTATTATACAGATTTAATGCAATTCCAATCAAGATACCACCAACATACTTCAAAGAATTAGAAAGGACAATCATGAATTTCATCTG
>PVJO010004859.1:0-104731 GCA_004026905.1 Hystrix cristata
ACTGCGTAAAATTGGAACTGCCTCAGAAAATCCAGGTCATATGGTAGCAGCACGGTGCACACCCCTCTCTTCAGCCTTGGCCGCCACCAGGCAGGGACCGCAAGCGTTCATTTTTACTAATGTGCCTTTGAGCCCCAGAACAGTGCAGAAACTTCCCCGCAGGGCCCCAAACTGTCTCCCTCTCATGGCTTCTCCATGTGTGTAATGGGCCTCTTAGAGGCCGTTTGTAGACTAACAGCTGGACCCAAGCCACCTGGCCTCTTATTAAAGATGCCTTGCCACTGCCATTCCAAAAGCACTTCACTTCTGGCTTGGGGATGGCGGTAGCTCAGACACCCACATGATCATTTCGCTTCCAGGATATTAAAACATTTGAAAGCCAAGGACCCTATGCAGTTGCGACTGGAGCACCTGGAGCAGGGCTTCTCGGTCTATGTCAATGGGGCCAACTCGGAGCTGAAGACGTCACCTCGGAAAGCTGTACACACAGACTTCTCCAGAAGCGCCTCGCAGGCTGAAGGGATGTATGGTGAGTGCCACAGGCAGCAGCTGCCTTCATTAACAATTGTGGGGCTGGGGTGTAGCTCAGTGGCAGAGCATTTGCCTACCGGTAGGTAGCATGCACAGGCCCTGGGTTCCATCCGAAGTGCCACAAAAAAAGGAAGAAAATTAGGCACTAGGAGCTCTGGAACCATACCCTATGCACACGAATTTACCAACAGATAACTAGTTAATGTAACAAGTTAACTATCCACTTGACCAGGAAGTAAAATACTTTTTTTTTTTCTTTCTTTGTAGCACTGGAGAAGGAACTCAGGGCTTCACACATGCCAAACAAGTGCTCTACCACTGAGCCACACCCTGGCCCAGGAAATCCCTTTGTCTTCCCTTTTAAACTCTTTTTGCCTGTACTATCAAGTGTAAAGACAGACGCACAGTAAATTCTTCACTCTTACATTTCCTGGGGCTGAAGTGTTGGTAATTTAAGGACACGTCTAGGGTATTTTTGATTATACCTAATTTTTACTTGATGTTTCTTAACTTTAGTACCTAACCCCTGTGTAGTGTTTGATTCCACTGTTCAGTTCTGCATTTCATCCATCTGTACTTTGCATACTCTAAATGGATTTTGTGTGGCCTATAAGGAGAACATGGGATACCCGTGAGTGTAATGAAAAGCTCCCTGCCCATGTCTGGTCCAGTGTAGGGCCCAAAAATGACTTGTAATGGCAGGGCCCAGGGAGCCTGGTCGCCATTTGGCTGTGTTACTGTGGGGAAGTTGCTTTGTCTCTCTGTGCTTTTGTCATCTCATCTTTAAAACAGAATTAACAAGAGTGCCTGTCCCTAAGGTGCCAAAGTGCCCTTCAAACCAGGCTACTTTGTCTGAGAGGCCAGTATGCTGCTGAGTTATAAGAAAATTTGGAATGAGACAGAGCTGGATTCGAATAAGCCCTGTTCTGCTACTTTCTAGCTTTGAGATCTCAAGCAATTTGGGACCTCTCTGGGGCCTCAGTTTCCTCTTCTGTAAAGTGGGAATAATGCAGCTCAATTTGCGATCTAGCCAGGAAGATTTAAATGATGTAAGAAATGTAAAGTACCTGGCACACAGTAACCTTGATTTGTGTTATTCTAATTCGTTGCTTCATACATATGGTAAGCACCCAAGCCATTACTACAGAGGAAAAATCAAAACAACAGCAAAAGAACTAGAGGAGAAAGTGATGTCCCAAATCCTTCCCTTGAGAGAGCCACTCCAGGGCAAGGAAGGAAACCAAGGGTCTCCCGGCTTTCACGGGGGAGTCAGGGCTCGCTCCTGGTTGGGAGAATCAGGAGAAACAGATAAGAGGATTATCTGTACTTGGGGTCCCAAGAGCAGATTCGTTCAGTCAACAAATACATTCCCCTTCTCCACTCTTCTGTTTGGGTGGTCACCTACTGCACAAGCCGCCCTGTGCCTAGCTTCTTTATCTTTGTGCGTGTAGATCAGGCTGATTCGCTGCACGTTATACAAGTTATTCTGCGGCCCGGATGTGCCCCCTACCTGGTCCCTTTTTGCTGGACATTTGGCTTGTTTTCTAATGTTTTACTGCTACAGACAGCAGTGCTGTGACTGTCCTCACAGACGAGGCTCCGTCGGGTGCTCCAACGCACACTTTAGACACAAGTTTCGGGACGACCCGTCAGTGTGAGCTTGTTGTCACCCATCTCCTTCCTCATCTCTGATGCAGATTATGGACGAAGAACCCTGCTTAGAGAAGCTGAAGAAGCCTTAAGATGCAGCTCCCGGACAGCGCCCAGCAAAGTCCAGCGCCGAGGATGGCACCAGGTCTGGAAACCAGGGTGCCGTCAAGACTGTGGCCCCAGCTCACACTTTAGGATGAGGTTGTTGTGGGAACAGAAATGTAATCAGGAGTTTAAAACTTCCTGGCAGTGAATGGGTGTGCTGGGCACTGTAGTGGTGCCTTTTCTGTGTATATATCTGATTTGGGGGCTGCCTGGTCTATGTTCTGCACAAAGGGCCCATTCACAGCCCCTTCATGATGAGTCACTCATCCAGCCATTTTTTTTTAATTGAGCACCTAATATATGCTGGCCCTGGTCTCAGAGCCAGGGGTGCAGCAGATAAAGGAGACAAAGCCGCTGCCCCATGATAATGAAGTGACAGTTTGGGTTGATACAGATGCTGGGAGGGTAACAGCCTGCATTCTTGAGCACCCCGCCTGGGTAGCAGGCCCTGCGTAAGTACCCACATGACTCCTCTCCTTTGCCCTCACTGCAGACCTAGAGGGCAGGGTCCGATGTTGTTCTTAGGGAGCAGAGGAGACAGATGCTCAAGTGAGCTTTTCAAGGTCAGCAGGTCAGAAGTAACAGAATCCAGACTCAGACCCACAGCTTTTGCCCCGTTTCATGTTCTTGCCCGTGCAGTCCTTGAAGTCTTGCCTGGCAGTCACTTACCCTTTGCGTGGGACAAGGCCCCTTCTCAGCCCCGACTACACACCTGGCATCCCAGTTGTCTGGGGAGGTTTTAAAATACAGACACTTAGGCTGTACCCCTTGGAGATGCTGGCCTGCTGAGGACTAACAGTAGGATTTAGTACTGTTGCCATCGGTATTGTTGTGTTCACCAAGATCAAGAACGGTATTTGACCCTGGACCGAGTGCATGGGCCTTCGGCAGAGGCTGTCATGTGCCGGATCTGCCTACCCGGTGTCCACAGTAGCCCTTAGGTCAGTACAGGTCCTCATTGTGCCACTGGAGAGGTGGAGGCCCTCAGAAGTAAGGTCACTTGCTCTGAGTCCTGTGGCTGCTGAGGGGGGAGAGGAGGCTGCAATATGAGCCCTGAACCTGTGGTGGGCCTGCTTCCCCTGAGGGCATCTTCAAGTCTGATTCTGCAGGGAAGGTTATCCTTCCCCAGTGCTGAGGAGCAGGCCCAGAGGGCACGCGGCCTGGAGGCTTCCTTTTGTCACCAGCACTGAATGTTAATTTCTCATTAACGAGGCTGTTCTCTACGTCCCACTCAAGATGGTTCTTCTGGTTGTTTTGAGTGCTTTCTATTATCAGGAGCCATATTTGTGTCTTAGACTGTGACTTAATGGCCGGCCCTGGAGTCTGTGCAGTTTAAAAGACTTGGCCTAAGATCAATTAGCATCCCTCCTCAGTCTCTCATGTGGGTCCACAGTTCACAAAGCCTAATCATGGCTAATTTCCTGGCTTCCTGAAGCCAGGAGGCTGTAATTGTTCTTCTGCTCTGTATCAGCCAGGGGTCAGTTAGTGCCTAACAGTAGAGACCCTGGGCTATGGTAAGGAGAAAGAGTCCCAGCGCTGGGAGAGGAGACTGACGGGGGCTGTGGGCTGCCTTGGTGCTTGGGCTCAGAGCTGGGCCTCCAGGAACCATGCCCGGAATGCAAAGGGGCTGAGCTCTGGCTTCCAGGAGAGCTGCCTGCTAGGACACAGGTAGGAAGGTGGTGATTGGCCTCAGGAACACAAGGCCAGCAACCTGGGACCTAGGGACCTAGGCACTACCCGCTAGAGCTACGTGGTAAAGAAAGACCCAGCCCTCTGGCCTGGCCTGTGTGGGACATTGTTCAAAACCCATCACCTCCACAACTGTGCTCAGTGTAGGAACCGTCAGTATCTGCCCCTCTCCTCTCCTCCCCTTGCTTCTGCTTTCCTCATTCTGTGTGAGGCTGTCTGATTGGCTGAACCCAAGCTGCATCCCAAAGCAGTGTCGGAAGGGAACCAGGAATCACAGTATTTGGTCCTGGCCTCTACCAGACAGAAAGGCACCTGTGGAGAGTAGAGGTGCCAACCCCTCACCCCCACGCAGACTCTTTCCACCCATGCCTGATTTTTTGGGGACCACCCTCCAGAGAGCTAGACAGACTGGGAGGCCTCGGGCAGGGTGAAGGGACCAGGCATGGCATGAAGGCAGTCGACTCTCCATTGGAGGAAGAGACATTTAGTGACACCTACCAGGGCCCGGGCGCTGTGCACAGCGCTGGGATTTAAAATGCCCCGTGAGTCCCCTGCCCTGGAGATGCCCGCTGTGACCATGGCGAGGGTGGGGGAGGATTGTTTTTGAACAGCTGCAGAGTTAGGCTGCTGTCCTCCGTAAGTTAACAGCATGAAGTCTGTGGGTCCACCTGGCCTCCAGACCATATTTTTGAACCCACGGTTTTAAGAAGCTTTTTAGTCACCTGCCCAACATTTAAATTCAAAATATTCTATATGTAAAAACCTGGATCCTTATTTCCCTAGAAAAATGGAAAGACATGAACCCGCACTCTGGGCCACTGCCGGTGAGGGCCAAGCAGCTGCTGCTCACTGGAAACAGGGCATAAGCCTGCCGGTTTGCCACCACACCCCAGGTGCTAAGGCCCACTGCATTTCCACTCCCATTCCCATCTCCCGGCTCACTGGGGTACTCACACTTGTCGCCCTAGAGAGCGAGAGGGACAGGCTTTGGGCAGCTTTCTAGCTGTGTGCCCCAGAGCTGGTAATGTAACCCCTCTGAGCTTTGGTCTCATCGTGCATAAAGCCTCCCAGGGATGCTGGGAATGAGTGTGTGCAGTGTGTCACAGGTGGGCCACCAGCAGGGGCTATCTGCCTCTTCAACTGGGAGAATCTGGTAAGAGGCAACATACAAGTCCAGAGGAGTGGCTGAGCGGGCAGCTCCCGGCCCCCAGCAGCCTGGCTTCCAAGCCCAGGCTCCCTGACTCCGCGGCTGCGCCACTTAGGGTTAGCTGCTGCCCTCTCAGTGCTGGTGCCTGCTGTCTGTCTGCTCTGTAAGGTGGGCCCATAAGGTGGTTAAGGGGGGTTGGCTGAGCTGCTGTCTGTAGAGGGTTCAGCCACACTGGGCACAGATCACATGGCACACAAATAGTACTGACCGTTGCTGGAGTAGACAGCGGGGAGATGGTGAGGGCGGCTGGCCTGGAGACCTCAGGGCGCTTCACACCGCTGTGTCCTACACTCGCCCCATGGCCACTTACGGGGCACCTACTGTGTTTGGGACCCTTCTGAGTGCTGGGGTTGGAGCACTGAGGGAGGCAGCCAGGCTAGGCTCTCCTGGACTCATGCAGAGTGGGGCAGAGGACAGAGTGAGGTAATAAGTGCTGCGAAGGAGAGAAAGAAGTGGCAGGAGTGGACAGTGACAAGGGAGCATCACTTGAACAAGAGGAGGGGGTCAAGGCTCCCTGGGCCACCTGAACAGGGACCTAAGTGCGCGCGGGAGGCAGCTGGGGCAAGATCTGCCAGGCTAGGGGGAGCAAAGGGCACAGCCAGGCACACAGGGATGTAGGCCCCAGACACAGGTGAAAGGAAGTAAGGGTGGCTCACGCATGGTTGCGAAGAGGTCAGGGGTGGCTGGCGGTCAGGTCACAGCGGGGAGAAAAGAGATCACACAGTGTCCAGAAGGCCGCCAGAGGAAGTTTGGATTTTAGCCCCACTGCGAAGGGTTGCAGGAGTTGGTGTTTTGGAGCCCCACCCCATCACCACCACCACAAGCAGAAAGGCCTGTGGCAGGGCGAGTACTACAGAGGCCACATGGAAGCCTTGATCCAGGGCTCCCTGAAGCCTAGCAGCTCTTTCTCGCTCACCAGTCTCCCACAGCCCCGCTCTCCACACCCCTGTCCGTGTCCTCTGGTATCCACTGACTCACTGCAACATCCCCCAATCCGTCACACCTTTTCCATGTCAGCTCTTTGCTCCCTCAGGATTTGTGGATAGTCTCTGAGGGACTTGAGTTGAATGTCTCAGCTTGTCCATGTCACCAGGGCTGTGACCTGGGTGGGGTATCCACTGCTGCCTCAGGGGACTGGGGGTAGCATTGGGCCAGCCTCTCGATCCTCTGCAGACCCCACCTGCCCTGAAGCTGCCCTGGAGCAGGGACTGTGGACCTCACAGCTGCTCATCCCAGAGGCTGGAGCTGGGGCAGCAAATGGACCTGGTGTGCTAGCTACCCTGTTATTACTGTCACAAGTAAGAGGGACCGACTTGGTGTCCTTTGGCCTCAAGAAGTGGAGTTAAGTGGCAAGCGCCTGTGTGGTGGAAAATGTGGGGAGGCAGAGTTTGTTTTTTGTTTTGTTTTGTTTTGTTTTTCCTTATTTTTTGTTTGTTTCAGTACTGGGGATGAACCCAGGGCCTTACATGGGCTAGCGAAGTGCCCTGCCACTAAGCTACACCTCCAGGCGTTTGGCTGTGCAGGACAGAGCACAACAGCTCTGTCCTCACCCTCTGGACAGACTTCCCTGTCCTTGGCGGCAGCAGGAGTGGGCAGTGTGATCAGCCCGTGGCTAATTCTAAAAAACGAGCACATCAGGAAAGAGACCTCATCACTTCTTGGCCCTTTGGCTAAGATCAAGTGTAGGAAAGAGACCTCATCCTGTCCCAGTCCTGTGTGGCAGGGGTCTTCAGGAGGCCACAGTGGGGCCACATTGTCACTTATCTATTCACAATGATCGGGGCAGCGGGGCCACAGTTCAGTCCCGGGATACCATGGCCTTGCTGACAGCCGTAACGCTTCCTCTGACGCTTACACACTAGGCTTTCTCAAGTCTCCCCCAGACCTCTGGGGTCACACGTCCCATTTCCACTGACCAAGCCCAGTACCTTTGCCTTTTCCCATGGAGATGACTTCCGTCCCTTCTTCTGGCCTCGCCTAGCAATCAGGAAGCATTTTTGGGGCGAGCTGCCCAAAGGAAAGGGCTACCTCAGACACACAGGCCTGAGGGTCCCTCAGCCAGAGGGTCACAGAGTCATCCACACACTGGCCACAAGCTGGCGTCCTCTGCTGCGAGACCTTCCTCGAGACACCCCACCTGGGGGCTACAGGCTCATAGCGGCAGCTGTGGCTTCTGAGCCGGGGCTTTCACAGCAGAATGGGTGCCCGTGATATATGGGCTCTTGTTCTTACTGTCCTTTCCCCCCACTACTTCTCGGCCTTAGATCTTTCTGCTGCTATCCATGGATTAAGATTTATGGCTTCCTCAGCCTTGTAATACTTGGGTGGACAGCGGCCTAATCAACAGAGCCGTCGTTTACCAAAATGCTGTCAGATTTGATGAACGTCATCGGCTCTTAGCATTAAATCGGTAGTGAAGGGATTGGCCTTGCAGCAATTTACCGTGGGGTGGGCCTTCCTGAAAGGTCTCTCGCAGGTTTCCGCAGTGACAGGAGCGAGGCTTAGCGCTACCTTAGCTGCCATATCCGGTTTCCTTATGTGGCCCAGCCGGCTGGCACCTCCAGGAAAGCTCCCTAGAGAGAACATGACCCTGGAGACCTCTGCCTTCTGCACCTTCTTTCTGGGTTCTGAAAGCCCTACAGTGAGGACAGTAAATGAAACACCCATAAAGCATCAGCCTTCCCAGCGACCTTGCACAGCACAGACTGTCAGCATGTCAAGTGCTGTTATTTGTAAGAGATCAGGCAAATCTGGGAGGAACAGATAGATCAAGGAAGGTCGACTTGGCCCCGCATCCCTGCCTTTGTGGGTATCGGCAGAGCCCTTCTGCCTCTAGAGGGAGCCATTGACATACCGCACAACCTGCACAACCAGACGGGGCGGCCCCTGCGCCTGCTCTTTTTTTAGTACTTGACAATGAGCTTTAATGTACACCTCTTAGAACACTTTACCAAGGGGTGTGATGGGTACGCACAAATAACTCTGGGCTTGAACTGGGCTGAGTGTGGGCTTGGATAAAATAAGCTGGCTTTGGACTGGCCAATGAGAACACGGGATTCGGGTGTCAAGACTTTTAAACCCTCCTCTGGTGTGTACACTGCAAAGGTCTACCCAGGTCTGGACACGCAAGTAGGCAGGAAAGAACAGCCACTCACTCGGGCACACCCACTCCTGGCACAGCCGCTTGCCAAGCAAGAACCAGCCCAGAGCACAGTCATCGCCCCGTGCAGGGGTGGGAGGTGGGAGGCAGGAGCTCAGGCTCCAGGACTGGGGGCTGCCAGTCTCGGGCATGCTGCTCTCAGCCTGGGGGCAGGGAGCTACTGGAGCTGGGGGCGGGACAGCAGGCCAGCTGGAGCCCTATTTATTCCCTCCCGGGCACCCACTCAGCTTGAGAAACGCTTTCTGGACCACACTGACTTTGTCACACGTTGCTGCATAAACACAGTCTTCTACTGTGGGTGCCATGAGCTCCTGAAGGGTATCACTCAGTGCTTTGGAAGGATTTGTGAGTGCTTTAAGGTGATCTTAGTAAAGCCGCATTTGTGCAGAGCTGCCAGGAGGCAGGGGGTCGGGACAACCGCAGAAGGGAGACTGGGCTCTCGGGCTTGGGTGCTGGCATGCTTGCTTACACTTGTGGATTCACATCAGGGGCCAGCAGAGTTGTCTCCTAATTTGCTCTCTGTCATCTAGGCACGACTCCATCCAGGAGCTCAAGCCATGTGACAGGACTCAGTCTCCACCTCCCAACTCTGCCCCACCCCCACCCATGTCCTTTGGATATCAAGATGGCCACCAGCCACTCCCACTCACCCTATTACCTGCTGTGGCATCTGCCTGGTTTCCCAGCTATGTGACTTTGGGCAGGGGCCCACACCCTTGTGCCTTCGGTGCCCCCGGGCAGACACACCTGTCATGCTTGGGATGACACCTAGTCCACAGTGACATAGCATCCATATGAAAGCAGTGACAGGGTGGGCAGTGCAGGGCAGTGTGAACTTGGATCAGAAGGGGCTGTGTCCTGAGCAGCCAAGAGTCCTGGAGGGCAGTGAGCTCCCAACATGGTTGTCTTCTTCATTGAGATAGTAGCTGCATTTCCTAATGCCCTGGGGAGGTTGACTCTTACAGCAGAGAGAAGGTCCCGGTGCCAGGGTGTCAGGGAAACACATGGCCCCAGTTACCCTTGGATTTCTTCCAGTGGGTCGTAGAGTCAGTACACACAGCTCTGTGTCCTCTGCTGTCCCTCAGAAGCAGGACCAGGGTGAGGAAAGCAAAGCACCTGGTGGGGATATTTTAAAAGGCCTTACTGAGGTTGGTGCCAGAGCCCCAAGGGCTCAGCCTGCATCCCTGGGACAAGGGAGTCGTGAATGCCAGAGGCCGGATGACCTGCCCAGGGTCACAAGGAAACGAGCATTGCAGGAATTGAACCAGTTTGCTGAGGTCATAGCCAGGCCCTTCCCCATAGATAAGCAGCTGTATCATAGACACAGAAATGCCAAGTGCCAAAGGAGGGTATCAGCTGGGCCTGAGGGCAGCTGCATGTCTCAGAAGCGGGACCACTGTGGCTTGACAGTGGCAGTGGCTGCTGTTCTCTCTTAGGAAGAAGCATTTGGAGGTGGCCACCAGTGGGACAGGTGGGTGATGCCACCAGGAACCTGGCTCATCCTGTTTTCCACTGGACCATGGTCCTTGCTCCCAGACATCCCATCCCCATTCTAGCCAGCAAGAATGGGCAAAAATCCTGCATCTGCCGAGTCTGCTGTGATTACCAGGAAAGCTGGACTTTCCTCAGAAGGCCCACCCTGTAACCTTCACACCATCACACCTGGAGCACATGGCCATGCCAAGCTGCAAGGGAGGCTGGTGCTGTGACCATCTTACAGGGCATATTGCTGCCTCCACAGCAATGGACAGATCTGGGTGGGCGGAGAGCAGCGTCTCCAAAGCTAGTTCGGATTTGGGTTCATGGAGAAGGTTGGAGCAGCTGACACAGAGACTGGAAGAACAGTGTGAGCAATGCTGTAGAGGTGGGAGGGTTTAGCGCACGGGTGGGGGTCAAGACTTGGTCACCAATAACATAAATCATATTCAGATTAGCTTAAGCAAAAAAGAGGAAGTTTCAGTCGTCTTGCTTCAGGTGCAGGTAGATCCAGGAGTTTTAAACAAATCCATCAGGATTCTGCTTCTGCCTCTCAGGAACCATTCTCTGTGTTTAGCAGCAGAATGGTCCCCAGTGGCCCCTCACTTTAACTGAGCATCCTTCCAGGAAGCAAGCTTGTCTTCCCTATGACTCTAACTGGACTCCCAGACACTTCTCACAGTCTGCCTGAGGTCTGCACCCATCCCGAATCTGCTGGCCTGGGCTTGCTCTGAAGGGGCAAAATTTGCACCACACGCGGACTGAGTGGGGAGGGAAATGGGTCCTAGAAAAAAATAAGCAAGGCGTGTCGCCAAGAAGAGAGCATAGATGTGAGAGAGCCGCAGGTCCTCCGGGCCCCGCTGCAGTTGTGTTTGGCGTGATTGTCAGTGAGCGATTGTGTGCAGGACGGCAGGTCCGACTGACTGTAGAGAATTCTGTGTGTCAGACACATCAGTTAAATCCCAGATTTGGCTGCTCTTGTAGAGACCACAAATAACGGTAGCTCGTACAGCATGAGGCTGGTGTGTGTGACCCACCACTGCCTATAGGGGAGCATAGGCCCTGCCCCCCTGCCCCGTTCACAGCGGGAGCCTGGTACTGACTGTGTTGTGCACAAACCCGGGCAGCTCACTCCCCCTCCGCACTGCAGTGGCAGGAGCAGGAGCTGGGTGAGAAGACTCTGGCAGCGGCCCCATCAGGACACAACCCCTCCCTACCACCCTCATCTCAGGGCTCCTGTGTTTTCATATGGTCCGCCCCAGCTGTAGCGGGGTGGGAACGCCATGTGCACATCTGGAAACTCGGTACAGGAGAAGAAGGGGGAAATGGACTGCAGTCTGTGCTCCCCAAAGGGTGACCCAAAGAAGAGAGCCCCATCACAGAGCCTTCCACAGTCCGAGAAGCTTGGGAAGTGTTCCACGTTTTATTTCATTTTAGGACATCCATGGTGTGTATATGAGGGCACCAGGGTTTCCCAAACCTGGAACCAAATTACATCTCAAAGCCCCTTTCCAGAAGTTCAACACCTACTAAAATTCTACGGGTAAATAATTTCAAACCAAAAAGTTATTTTAAAGAATTCTACTGGGCGCACTTTGAAAGTTCAGGCAGGAACCATTAAAAACCTTTAAGCAGTCAAGTCTGGTGTCACATGCCTGCAGTCTCACCGACTCCAGAGGCTGAGGCAGGAGGATTACAAGTTTGAGGCCAACCCGGGCAACATAGCAAGACCCTGTCTCAAAATTTAAAGAATGCATGGAAGTGTGGGGTTGTAGCTTAGTGGAACACTGTTTGCCAAGCATGTGGGAAGTCCTGGGTTTAATCCCCAGCACTATACAAAACCCCCCCAAAAAACCCAAACATGTCCTCTGAGCAGAGGTGGCATGACCCTCCCCAGGCTGGCCCAGGCAAGGCACATGCTGAACCAGCATTCATCAGCATATGAGTGCCATCACACATAGGCAAACCACTCGAGACTCTGATTCCTGCAGTCAGCCCCTCCAGCACTAGCTCTTGCCCCTGCGCGGAGGAGAGATGTTCGTTCCACCACATCTCAGACGCTCTGAATTTTTATGCATAGAAATCGGTGCAGATCAGAACAGAAGCCGGCCCTCGACTGCACATCGAACCTCCTCTGGACTATTCGGAAGATTTTGAGCCATGTGTGGATGTACCTGTCAAGGCCAAGGATACTTCTGGGGATCATCTACAGGTAGGGACTGGCCTTGGCCTTGTGCTTAAGGCTCCTGTAGGACATCGGGGCTCGGGGCTGCCGTGACTTTGGGGCACTTTCTAACAGTGTAGCCCATTCTCATTCCCCCTGACTCCTTTCACTCTTGGTTCCTCACACACACTGTGATGCACACAAAGAGCAGGTACCTGACACCCGGTACCCAGAGGTCGGC
The DNA here is from genome assembly GCA_004026905.1 of Hystrix cristata. Lineage (NCBI taxonomy): Eukaryota > Metazoa > Chordata > Mammalia > Rodentia > Hystricidae > Hystrix > Hystrix cristata. The sequence continues at coordinate 12,224 of PVJO010004859.1, forward strand.
GTCCAGAGGTGTCTGGTGGCAGAGGTCGGCAGGGCTGGTATCTGATGCGAGTCAACAGCATCCAGTCCCTCTACAGCAAGAGACGCTTAGGGGGAGGAGGGAGAGTGCATTGGAAGGCTTCCAGGAGTGACATTTGCCCTGGGTCCTAAATGCTAGGGGGAAGGACGGGGATGTAGGGATGAGGCAGCCTGGCAAGCTGACCCTCAGCCTGTGTGCACTGTGCACCTGATCTGTCACACATTTGGACCATCGCTCCCTGACCAGGGCAGCAGAGACCACACAGTGAACACCCAGAGTTCGTGTCAGAGCAGCAGCTGATGTGGATGATGATGGGGACATTCTGTCCTCCTCCCTGCAATTGCCATTTCTGAAGTCCTTTGAATCATCCCATCCAGGGTTTGTCAGGCATCTAGTACTGAGCCTTGGACTCTGTCCTCAGCACCCCAGATACAGACATAAGCAAGACTGGGGAGTTGTCTGTTCTCAAGCAAGTTATATTCCAGAGGGGAGACAGGTAATGAGGGGAAAGCAAGAAAGAAATAATTTGTCTTGGTGCTGATGGTGATTAAGTTCCATGAAGAAATCAGAAGAGAGAGATGGGACAGCAAGATGTGTAGGGTATCAGGGAAGGAAGGCCTCTCTCAGGGATGACATTGCCCTTGAAACCTGATGGATAAGGAGGAGCAGATTGGAAAGGAGCAAGTGGAAAAGCATTCCAAGCAGAGGGAACAGCAGTGCAGATCCTCTGGGGCTGGGCTTGTTCAAGGTGCATAACACAGGTGTGGTGTGAGTGAGAGGAACCTGGGATGAGGTAAGGCTGGGGGAAGTGGGGAGACCTGGGGTACATGGCAGCCCAGAGCCAGCGAGTGGAAGTAGGTATGGGTAGTTGGAGTTTATTTCAAGTGTATGCTTTGTAATTAAAATGGGTGAGTGAATCATCTCCATGGTTAAGTATAAGCAGAATTATCCAGAGATGGCAGGTGGAAGTTGCTAAGCGGGCCCCTTCCCCCTTTGCCAGAGCAGCGTTCGCTCAGCCATGGGCCCCGCAGCAGATTCCAAGGGCAGAGTCTTGCTTCTGCACGTTGCTTCTGTACCCAAAAGTGCTTCTGTGAAATGAAAATGACTCACAGCCGAGATGGAAATGTTGTCCAGGAAACGTTCCCCTGATTTCTGTTTGTGCACTGTGTTTCCTTGTTTGCTTACAAAGGAGGGACAGGTAAGGAGTGAGGGATCACTTTGTTTCACATCCTGGTTGTGTTACTGGGAATGTTTGTCTTCCTGAATTAAAAAAGGAAATAGTCTTTTCTATTCAGTAACCCGATCAATGACCTTTTTTCTTCACCCAGCCTGTAAAAGTAGGATGAAACAATGGGCAAAATTGTGGGCTTTGTTGCCTTTAAACCATATCCCCCACCCCCACACACAATCGATTTTTGAGTCCATCAACAGTCCACCGCCCAGCATCTGTCTGTGCAAAACAAGCCCTCAGTTTCTCTCAGTTTGCTTGGAAGCTGGACTTTGTCAATTTCAGCCGGGTAGCATGCCAGCCTCTGCCCCCCATGTCTCAGATTGCATGTGTGCCCTTCAAGCCAGAGGCCATGGTGATTTGCCTTCAGTCCAGTGTCAGCACCTCTTGTTAACTGAACACATAGTTCTCCCTCCTTCAGCTCCCCAGCTCCCTGCACCAACGAGCGGCAGTGTCCCTCACCAGCTTCTAAGGCCATTAGCATTCCTGGGTGTGCGGGCTCCGGACTGGTGCGGCTGCTGCTCTGCCAGCACTTAATTTTCTCCACTGTGAGCACTTGATTGTATTTCTTTCTTTCTTTTTTCTCCCCATCTTGAGGGGGCACTCCTTAAGGCTTCACAGTCAATTTCCCCTTGGAGTTATTTTCCTGCAAAGGCAGAGAGCGAAATGGCAGCGCCAGTTTCCTGCAAAGGCAGAAGCATTAAGAGATGTGATCAGAACAGGGAAGAGGAAGGAAAGGCACCTAGCTAAATATCCTCAGCTCCTCGTACTGTTTGCAAGTGCAGCCTGAGATGGAGCAGAAGGAAGCGTGCACCCGTGGGTACAGCCTCACCTGACCTGCGCTGTTGAAACACACCAGCCTGTGCACCCCTGAGCACATCACAGTGCACGTCAGCTTCTTGGTACCCCAAAGTGCTTCACACAGCCACAGGCTACAGACATGTTCTGTTGGCCTCCACCCCACTACCTTGCACAGTGCCTTGAAAAGTTGTGAATTATTAGCTGACACTTAAGAATCAGGAGATTCTGTGGGAAAATCAGAACGGCGGCTTCTCTTGAAAAATTGGAAGATTTGAGGTCCACATTCTTACACAACAATGGTGACTGGGCTGGGGAGCAGCTGTCCTCTTAAACAGGTGGGAGTACTCCAAGTTGCCAAGGTCCTCACTACAGTCCAATGATGAAGATCAGCTGATGATAAACAAGTGTATAATGTGTCAGGAGGCAATAAGCTGATGGAGAAATGGAGCAGAATAAGGGATGGAGAAAGATGGGCACGAGCTGCTGTATTATATCTGGGCCAGGTGGTATTTGAGAAGCTATCTCCAGGGAGTGAGGAAGTGAGCCATGGGGAACAGAGCACCCGAGGCCAGCCACAGCTGGTGCAGAGGTCCTGAGGAGGAAGGGGAGGGGAAGAACAGGGAAGGCCAGAGAACAGCCGTGAGTCAGATTGGGTAGGGTATGATGGCTGATGTAAGAATGTGGGATTATTCTTACATCAGACAGGAAGTCGTCATAAGATTTGAGCAGCTTTACAACTCTGGGTGTAAAAGGTCCCGTATTAGTCAGCTTTCCCATTGCTGAAGCACAGTACCTGACACCTGCAATTTAAAGGAGAGGTTTATTTTGGCTCATGGTTTCGGAAGTTTCAGTCCATGGTTGGCCATCGCCAAGGGAGAAATCTCATGGCAAATGAGCCTGACAGAGAAAAGCTGCTCGTGTCATGGCAGCCAGGAAGCAGAGAGAGAAGGGAAGATCCAGGGACAAGAATACACCCTTCCTGGTCAGCCCTCCAGGGACCTACCTCTTCTGATCAGGTCCTACCTTCCTAATAGCACAGTCAGCCATGAACTCATCAATGGATTAATCCACTGATGAATATAATACTCCCATGATCCAGTCACCATATTGAAGCACCATGTCTGAACATGAGCCTTTTGGGGGACATTTTAGATCTAAACCACAATAGTACCTCTTTCCAGAGAGTTCTATCAGAGTGTCAGCTTTAGTCAAGGGCTTTGTGCTGCGATGGGTAATATAATTTCCATTTATAGGATAGTGACTCCATTTAAGTATCAGGAGTGAAAGGAGAGGTACATTTCTTATTAAGATATTTTATTTTCCACATAACATATGATGAATATAAAAATCCTAATGATACAAAGAAAATAGGAGTCCTTTCATAATCACACTGTCCCACAGTAATAGGAAGGTATATGACCATGCAGATTAGAAATGGCATATATCATTATACCCAAGAGGAGAGAGGAGTTTACCTGGAAAGTCCCAGTCCTGCCCCTTTCCCAGTGAGAGTTGGTTCCATGTTTAGTTATCATGTGGGTCCCTAAAAGGAAGAGATGATAGGAAGACTTGGCCACCCTAGCGTCTTCAGGAAGCCCTTCTGAGTTCCTCTCCCCATTGAGTGGGTCCCAAAGTGAGTGGGATGAATTGGGTGCTTCCCGTAATCACAATCCTGCATCTTAAAGTCATGGTTATTATTGGCACAGAGGGACGTCTAAAGGCAGTGGCTGGCCCAGCATCCTCAGGGGAGCCCCCCCACTCTCACCACAGCAGTGCCCTGCAGCAGATCTGCTCAGCGGCCTTCGCTGATTTCAACAGAGACATAAAAACAAATGATCACTTTTTGGGTAGTTCCACTGCTTAGGTACTTCTGATCGGGACCAGTATACATAAACACCTCTGAGCATGTGCCTTTTTTTTCTTTGTTTATTTTTACTGCTGTTTTAACGTAAATGGGATTATATCATCCATTCTATTTGATATTCTCACTTCTTATTCAAACATACCATGGCCATCTTCCCATGCTGGTGCTCACTCAACTCTCACACAGGCCAGTGACTCAGAGCAGTTTTGGGAGTTGGTGGCTGAGTGTGAGTCCTGGTCCACCATGTCTGCAGCGGTGTTGATAGAGCAGGGATGAGTGTGATCGGATCAGCTTGGGAGGGAGAGCAGAAAGGGACTGAAAGAGAAGACACAGAAGGCAAGGGGAACAACAGAAGAGCAAGGCCCAGCACATCTTTGGGGCAGTGAGTTGCTGCGACCAGCCAGGTTCTCTGTGCTGGTCCCTGGGATTCCAAGTCTCCCTCTAGCATATCACCCTGTGACTTAAATTTCTCTCTGCTCAATGCAAATGAACATCCTGACCTTCCAAACTTCCAAAAGGTACAGAGAAAGAAAAGCTCTTCTAAACGATTCAGGATGTAATGGTAAGATCAGTTTTCAGCCTCCAGCCAGGAAGGGTCAGGGTGTTTGCCAGAGCCCAGCAGCAGGCCCACAGAATGGGCACAGTGAGTCTGTGAAAACAGCACAGATTCACAACAGGATATTGCCTTAACAAAAAAGCCTGTAGCCCATCCACCAGATTGAAACAACACAGGAGAGATTTCACTTGATGACACTTTAAAAAATGATAATAAGAGCTCACATTAAATGAGCACTTGCTAAGTTCTGAGCACCAGGTTGAGTCTGTAACACCCAGTGCAGCATTAACCCCATGAGTTAAGTGCTGGGCATTTTCATCTCCGTGGTATAGTTTGAGGAAACTGAGGCACAAAGAAGCAATGCTGCTGAGGCCATTCTCAGAGAAGCCCATGCTGGAAGCCCAGGTCCTATGTCTCCTTGTCCTTTGCAATAACAGTCACAGGCTGGAAACCACACTGGCCTCTTTTTGCATCAGAATGTGCCACCGTCTGTTGTGAATATTATTGATGCTGTGCTGGGAGCAAAGTGTTCAGAGGCGGCCATCCATCAGCGATGCTTAATAGCATTTTAAACAATGAGAGAGCAAAACCCATCATAGCCACCTATGTCCTCCGTGAACCCATAGCTCAGCACATCCATGAAAAATATTTTTCCAAAATCAAATCAAATGAAGAAACAGCCAGACAACCCCAAATTGAGGGACAGTCTACAAAACACCTGGCCCAGAGTCTTCAAAACATGGCAGTGGCATGAGAGGCAAAGAAAAGCTGGGAGACTATTCCAGATGAAAGCGTGGGTGGTAAAGAGAGGCCAGTTATGTATGTGAGACCCTGGCGGGATGGGGAGGGATTGCTAAATTGAGGGATGGTTTGTGGGAATTAGCAAAGTTTGGAAATGAACTATGTTATCTCAGTAGTAATTTCTGTGGACGTTAGATTCCCCAATTTCAATACCGGTATTGTGATTGCATAAGAGAATATTCTTCTCTGCAAGAGACACCTGCCAAAATATAGAGGACTAAGGATCCTGATGTCTACACACAAGTGGTCAGCAGGTCGGAATGAAGAGTGTGTTCACGCATACTGCAAAGAGGCAGTGGAAGAGAGGGAGAAATGGGGTGAAATGTTAGCAATTGGTGAATGTAGGTGAGGGATATCTGGGTTTCTGTTATACTGTTATATTTTCTGTGGGTTTTACATTCTTTCAAAATAAATGTTAAAAAAAAAACAGCTGTCCATTGAAGAACAGATGAACTTCTTTAGCAGAACTAAGCATCAGCAAAAGAAGAAATAAGAATGAAAAAAGCAGCCTAGTTTAAAAACATAGAAGAATGGAAGCAAGGTCAATTTCCCAACTCTGATGTTGTGCTATTGTTCTGCAAGATGTCACCATCGGGGTTGGGAACATGGGACCTCTCTGCATTGTTCCTCACAAATGGCATATGAAAGCTACAATTAGCGCAGAATACAGAGTAAAAAAGAAATGAAAACACAAATCTCCTGGTCCTATAGCACTAAGGTTCCGATTCTGATCCTAAACTTGGGCTCAGCCATTGTTCCTTTTCTTAATTCTCTGCATGGCTCTAATTTGCAGCGGTGTTTGAGAACCATGACTCTAAGGAGAAGAGAGCTCTATGGTTCCAAAATTTGATATGCACTAGAAGAATCATTAGTCTATTTGTGTACAATGCATATTTCAGTACTGAGGACTGAACCCGGGGTATTTGAACTGAGCTACATCCCCGGCCCTTTTTATTTTGAGACAGGGTCTCACTAAATTTCCTAGTTTCCAGGGCTGGGCTTAAATTTGAGATCTTCCTGCCTCAGCTTCCCAGATTGCTGGGATTACAGGGATGGGCTACCATGCCTGGCTAAGGCCTAATTCTTAAAATACCAAAATTTGTATATACAACATAGTACATTTCTTAACCAAAGAACTCCTGGTGTTTATGGGCTGAGGCCTGAATGTTATGGTTAGCCTCAAGGGGAAGGAGCAGTTTTGAGGGACTTGGTTATGGGGACTATAAAAGAGAAAACCTTAAAATATCACAGTTGAAAGCTCTTCTACATTATATGAAATTGTTAGCCCTTAAGAGAAACTGAGGCACAAATTGATTTAGAAACAAAAGGTTTATTTGAGCTGACAAGAGTTGTAGCTGGGAAAACACAAATCCAAACAGATTGAATGCTCCAAGATCTTATAGATTTCAAACAAATTTTAAAGACAAAACTTCAGTAGAGGGAGGGATTATATCAGTTATTTATCAGGGATTTAGATTGTTGCAGGCAGGGCAGCAAATTGTCTTGTAAGAAAGAGATTGGGTAATTTAAAGAGTATATGTAAAGTGGTTGAGTATGGTGGTGAACAGTTATAATCCCAGCTACTCAGGAGGCTGAGGCAGGAAGACCACAAGCTTGAGGCCAGCCTGGGCAGCTTAGTGAGACGCTGTCTCAAAATAAAAAGAAAGGGTGTTGGGGATTTAGCTCAAGTAGTAGCCCTAAGTTCGATCCCCAGCACGCCCCCAAAAAATAAAAAGAAAAGACAAGACCTAGGCATGTAGTTCAGTGATAGAACACTTTTCTGAGCACGCATGAGCTCCTGGGTTCAATTCTTGGTATTGGAGCAAAAATGTAAAAAGAAATATAAGTAAAGCAGTTCTCAGGAGGAGGTGAAGAAAGGACAAAAGCAAAAAAATCCTTGAGAAAGGGAGTGAGGTAGGACCCAGATTATCCAGGTGGCTATCTGTAGAATTGGAATGCTCCCTCTAAGGAGAAGTGTGGCTCTTAGCGCACGAGCCACAGGATTCAAGTCTTGGCCTGGTGGGGTTTTGGTACAGGCTGGGAAAAGGACATGCAGCTTGCGCAACATCCAGTGTTGATCTGAATGTAGTTTAGGGGTAGAGCTCATGCCTAGCATGTGTAAGGTTCTGGGTTAGATCACTAGCACAAGGAAGGGAGGAGGGAGGGAAGGAGGGAGGCTGGGAAGAAGAAAGGATTGATTTTCATATTCAATTTATTTAGGTTTTTTAGTATTTAAGAAGTGAATTTTTGAGAAATAGAAATTTAATTTTGTGTTAAGAGCATATTAAGGAATTACTGTGTGGTGAAAATGAATACACAACCTTCATATTTGGCTTTTCTCATCTTGCTTATAAAGTATGGCTCAAACTTGAGTAAAAACATGCAGAGAAAGTAGAAGTACGTAGGAAAGACTCTTTGAGCTGGAGTTGTAGCTCAGTGTTAGAGTGCCTGCTTAGCATGTGTGAAGACCTGGATTCAATCTCCACTACTACAAAAAAAAAAAAAGGTTTTATCTCATTAATTATGACTTGAAAAAGCATGCTGGAATTTAGGACAAGGATAGAGCTGCAGGGCAGCCTGGGACCATGACAAGGAGGCAGCTTTAGCTCCCAGAGGTGTTCGGCTGGCTGACCCACTCACTGCTCTGTGGTCTTCACTGTTGCCGTTTTATTTTGAACTGGAAAACTTCTAGTTTGAGCATGCACCAGTCGCCACCCCCTATTGTGTGACACTGACTCACTTTGATGTTTTACATTATATTATATCCTCTGGAGAGGTTGGCGCTGGGGATTTCTATTTTAGGGAACTGAAAGAACAAATGACTGAGACCCAGCCATCCTGGAGAGGGTCCAACCATCCTGGACCTTTCCATAAACTCTGGGGCCCTTGGCTAAGTCACACTTGGTGATAGTTAAGCTTGATTGTGTCATCCTGATTGACCTAAGAGCCACCCAGGGGATTTTGGTGGAGCATGCTTCTGGGTATGTCCACAAGGATCAGAGACCTGACCTTTGGGACTGTGTGCAGTCCCTGGCCCCTTCCTCTTTGGCACTGTTCCCCTGCTGTATTTCTGGATACCATGAAATAAGCAGCTTGGCTCCACCACATACTGCCACTGTGATATTTCTGCCTTGGAGCCAGCTGGCTATGGACTGAATCTCCTGAAACTGTGAACCACAGTAAGCCTCTCTTCCTATAAGTTAGGTATCATGTTCAAGCAACAGGAACGCTGACTAATGCACACTCCTTTGGTGCTCCCTTTTGCCTGTCCAACAAGGAGTGGACCTGACATTTCCTGTTCCTGCCAGCTCTGAAATTGTAACTCCTAGATCAAGTTTATAGGACAGTTTGCATAGTACAAAATCCATAGGAATAGAGGATACATGTTCTTAGGGACAGTTGTCATAGGTAACTGGCAAGTTAGATATTGAGGGCCTGAAACACCCTCCCCTCCCAGCTCAGCCCGTCACAATAACAGAGTTGGGCTCCATTTTGTAGCCCGCTGAGTCTTTGGTCCCTAGAAAAGTGCCTGGCATAGAGTTCGTTTGCAAATAAATCTTTGTTAAGCAAGCAAATTGAATAATCGAGTGACTGAATCAATGAGGAAGGCAAGAAGGGAGTGGTGTAGATGCTGAGGCAGTGCCCCCAGCAGCCCACACTAGCTGCATCTGTCATAACATCTCCACATTATAATTATGGTGACAGTATTTCCTAAACTGTGAATCAGGACATGGAATCTGACCAAAAAAAAAAAAAAAATTGTGCTGCTGAGGTAGAGGAGTCAGTTTCGGGGATGTAGTCTGGATCTGGAAATATTGAGATTTCTGGTGCATTGTGCTAATGCAAAACTGTTTTCAATCCCCCGAGTGAGGCAGGGACTGATAGAAGCAAGAGCACTGGACGTCAGGGTAAGGGGAGAGCAAGGCAGGCTGTGGGAGACCATGGAAGACAACTTTAGTCCATCATTGCCACATGGAAATACAAGCCATTAGTGTCAGGCTTTCTAGTTTTTTTTTACTTTTTTTTTTTTTTTTTTTGGTGCCGGGATCGAACTCAGGCCCTTGTGCTTGCAAGGCAAGCACTCTAATCACTGAGCTAAATCCCCAGCCCCAGGCTTTCTAGTTTTAAGAGAAACCAAGTATCTGGTTTTTTGTGTGTCTGATTTTTCCAATTATTTATGTCAATAATTAATTCCCAATTTTCTGTAGACAAACAAAATAAACCTGAAGGCCAGATTTGACTCTTAGGATATCAACTGACAGCTTCATTTAGACAATGAAAGCTTCATCAGTTTCTGAGTGGGGAGGAGGAAGAGGACTTTCTTCTTCCCACTGCCTTTGAATTAGCCTCTCTGCCACCCAGACCCATCAGGGGCACCCGGGGATGCCGAGCTGGGCAGCGCAGACCAGAGCCCAGCAGGCCGATGGGTGGTCAGACAGCACAAGGCCAGCAGAGCAGGAGCGATTCGGTGATGAACAGGCGTGATTCACGTGCAGCGTCGCTGAACAACTCTAGATCCTGCGCAGTGCGGGTGCAGAAGGGAAAGTATAGAGATGCACTCACTGCGTGGATGTTTCTGCAAGTGAAGATGCCAGGTGCAATCTGGCGTCTGACTTACTAAAGCAACTTTTTCAATCTTAATAAAAATAATGACCTCCAACTCAATATTAGAATTAATAGCCTTTTTATATGTTGCATTTATAGCCTACTTAGAACTTCTTAGGTCTTTTCACATTATTTCTTATCATTTTATGTAACACCTAAGTGCTTTCTCATTAAAAAAGATTCATTTTAGAAGTAAACTGAACAAAATATGAAAAGCTCTCTTTACCTATCTAGCCCAAACATCCCAGCTTTTAGTTTTATTGAGCATGTATACTTTATTTGGTTCCTCATTTATTTATTTATTGTTTTCTATTTCTTTTTATTTCACTTCTTTTTTTATCTTACTCTTTCCCTAAATTTTTTAGTTTATTTTGTTGTTTTGGTTTTCTCCTACCCCCACCTCTATAATCTGACTTCCTAAATTAACTATTTATTTTCAGTCTTATTTTCTAATATATCAATTTTAAAGCTATAAATTTCCCTGTGAGTATAGCTTTGCCTCCATCCCACAAACTTTCCTGTGTAGTGCTTTCATGGTCATGTATTTCCAATTAGTTTGGAATGTTAGTAAGGTCTTTTTTTTTAATTTTCTACTTTATTTTGTTTTTTAATTAGTATATGTTTGTGATGCAAAATGAATACATTTATTGTGGGAGGTTGGTACGTGTATGTATTATATCTTAATCCTTTTTACTTCCCCTTATCCTCCCATCCTTTTCTTTCTCTTCTTTATTTTGATGAGTTTTTTCCTACACTTTCTAAGTAAATAGTTTTTTCCTTGTCAATTTTGGTTTTTTGTTACTCTTTTGTGTTAATTTCTAATTTTACTACATTATGATTAAAGAATGACCTGTTTTGATTCCTGTTCTTTGAAAGTTCCTGAGGTTCTGTTTGTAGCCTACTAAACTGTTTTTTGTGAATGCTCTATGGTATTTTGGTGCTGGGGATCGAACTCAGGACCTTGTGCTTGCCGGACAAGCACTCTAACTACTGAGCTAAATCCCCAGCCTGCTCTATGGTATTTTGAAAGAATAACCATTCTCTTTTTGGTTCAGGGTATCTATTAAACTGAGGTTTTAATTTCATTATTTAACTTGGTGATTCTAAAAGTATGGTTTCAGACCATCCATATCAGAATCTCCTAGGCTGTTAATTAAAAATGTGAATTATCGTATCACACCCAGAGATACAAATTGAATCTGGAGGGAGAAGGGTGTACTCGGAATTTGCATTTTTAGTAATGCTTCCTGGAAATGCTCCTTAGAAAACAACTGCAGTAGATCAGTTTGAATTCTATGCCCTTCTCAGTTTTCCCTTATATTTCTCTAATATGCTCTATGTGTTTCAAATCTCTGTCGTTCTGTGTATTGTGGAGCCAAGATTTTTTTGATAGCATCCTTCATTCATATAAATATATCAATATTAATACACCTGCCCCATTTAAAGACTTGGTAGGTCTTTTCATTCGGAAAGCTTATGTCTTTCCCTAGCACTGGAAAATGTTCATGTGGTATTATTGGTACTATTAATCTCTTTCATTTGCCCATTTCACTGGGCAAATTTTGGTCCAGATCTGTCCTTTGACTCTCTTAATTTTTCTTTCATACTTTTCTTTTTGTTTTTCCCTTTTTTGTACTATGTTCTTAAAATAACTTGGCATGATTTTCTAGCATATGTAGTAAGTCACCCTTTGGTGCTCTCTGATACTTACCTTTCTAAAAATGTCAATAAAATTCAAAGTTTTAAGATCTCTATTTCTTTGGGGTTTTTTTTGTTTTGTTTTGTTTTGAGGGACATGTGCTAGGGCTCAAACTCAAGGCCTTGTGCTTGCTAGGCAAGTGCTCTACCACTGAGCTGCATCCCCAACCCTTCTATTTCTTTTTGATGGGTGAAATATCCTCTTAAGTCTCTCAAAGGGTATGAATTTTCTGTATTCTAAAATCACCTTCTAATTATCCTGTCAGCTCTCTTTAATTACGTATTAGTTCTTTTGCTAATTAAATTTGGTGCCTGTCTCTCAGGGTGTTGATTTCCCCTAAATGTGTGGTCTTTCTTGCCTGTCTGCTTGTCTTTCCATCTGAGAGTCCCATTGTCTCTGCCCATCTTATCTTATGTAACCTGATCCTGGTGATTGTCTCTTTTGTCTGTAACATGTTTCTGGATGGTATGGGCCTTGGCTTCTTTTCCAGATGTGGTAACTCCCAGCAACCTTGGTACGATGGATGGCTTCCTGCGGCATTGCTCTTCCTTCCTGCCCCAGTACCCACACAGTGGCTTTAGTGTGGGGGCGAGCATCATTGATATAGCCAGGAAAGGGCTGCACCCCTAAAACAGCCCACATTAATACCTCAGGGTTTCCTCTCGCTTAATCTTGACTTTGGATTCAGTCACATGACCACACACAAATATGCCAGTATTTAAAAAGATTTTTCAGTGTACCTATTTGTATTAATTTTACAAAATATCAGGTTGCACTGTGGCATTTTCATACATGTATGCTTTGATCACATCCATTCTCCCATTGCCCTCCCTTGCACGCTGTCCTCCTCCCTTATTCCTTTCCTCTTGTCTAAGAATAGCCTGTCACCCTTCTACTTTCATATCATGTTTTTTTGATTCTACATATTGGGGCAAACATGTAATACTTATCTTTCTGAGTCTGGATTATTTCACTTAACACGATGATCTTCAGGTCCATCCATTTTCCTGAAAATGATATGATTTCATTCTTCTTTATGGCTGAAATATGTATAATATATAATGTTCCTTATCCACTCATCCATTGATAATTGCCAAGACTGATTTCATATCTTGGCTATTGTGAATTGTGCCGCAATAAACATAGATATGCAGGTATCTTTATAGTATGCTGATTTTAATTCCTTTGGGTGTATACCAAGGAGTAGTATAGCTAGATCATGTGGTAGTTCCAATTTTGGTGTTTTGAGGAACTTCCATACTGATTTCCATAGTGGTTGTACTAATTTACATTACTACCAACAATATGGAAGGGTTCTTTTTCCCTTGTGTCCCTGCCAGAGTTTATTGTTTGTTTGTATTCTTGATGATAGCCATTCTGACTACTGTGGGACGGAATCTCAATGTAGTTCCCTGATGGATAAAGATTTTGAACATTTAATATAATTCCTGGCCATTTGCATTTCATCTTTTGAGAAGTTTCTGTTCAATTCGTTTGCCTTCTTTCCTTTTTTTCTGATACAAGAGATTGAACCCAGGGCCTCACATATGCTAGGCAAGTGCTATACCATATTTGCCCATTTTTATTGGATTATTTGTTCTTTTGGAGTTAAGTTTTTTGAATTCTTTGTATGTCTAGCTATTGATCCTCTGTTGGAAGAGTAGCTGCCAAAGGTATTTTCACATTCTGTAAACTGTCTCTTCACTCTGTCAATTGTTTAGTTTGCTGTGTAGTGGCTGGTTGCCATCCCATTTGTCAAATCTTGCTATTATTTCATGAGCTACTGGAGTCCTACTCAAGAAGTCATTTCCTATGTCTGTATTTTGAAGTATTTCTCCCATGTTGTTTTCTATCAATTTCATAATTCAAGATCTTATATTTAGGTCTTTGACCCATTTTGAATTGGTTTTTATACAGAATGAGAGATGTGGATCAAGTTTCAGTCTTCTCCATATAAGTAAACAATTTTCCAGCATCATTTATTGAAGAGGCTCTGTTCTCCAATATATGGTTTTGGCCCCTGATTCATCATGAATCAGGTAGCTGTAGCTGCATGTATTTATTTCTATGTCCTCTACTCTGTTCCATTGGTCTACATGTCTGTTTTTATGCCAGGACCATGTTGTTTTACTATGGCTTTGTAGTATATTTTGAACTCTTGGTGATCCTCCTTCCTTACCATCCCGAGTGCTGGGATTACAGGTGTGTGCCACCACTCCTGGTATAAGATATTGATTTTTATGTTGATTATGTATCCTGCTACCTTGCTGAATTTATTAAATCTAAGAGTCTTTTGGTGGAGTCTTTAGAGTGTTATAAGATCATGTCACCTGCAAAGAAGGATAATTTGACATCTTCCTTTCCTGTTTGTGTCCCTTTTATTTCTTTGTCTTGCTTAATTGCTATGGCTAGAATTTTAAGTACTATTATTAAATAGGAGTGGTGAAAGTGGACATCCTTGTTTCATTCCTGATTTTAGAGAAAGTGCTTTAAATGTTTCCCCATTCAGTATGATGTTGCCTATGGACTTTGTCTTATATACCCTTTCTTATGTTGAATTATGATTCTTCAGTGTCTAATTTCTTTGGGGCTTTTATCATGAAGAGATGTCGAATTTTGTTGTAGGCTTTTCCTGCATCAATTGAAAGGATTATGTGATTTTTATCCCTAATTCTATTTATGGTGATGTATTATGTTCATTCATTTCTATATATTGAACCATCTTTATACCCCTAGAATGAAACCAGCTTGATCATGGTGTGTGATCTTTTTGATGTCTTGTTGAATTTGGCTTGCAAGTACTTTATCAAGGATTTTTCCATTTCTGTTCACCAAAGATTTGTGTATGGCCTATAGTTTGTGTGTGTGTGTGTGTGTGTGTGTGTGTGTGTGTCCCCTTATGTAGTTTTGTATGAGGGTGATATTGGCCTTGTAGAATGATTGGAAGTGTTCCTTCCCCTTCTGTTTCATGGAGTAGTTTAAGAGCATTGGTGTTAGTTCTTATTTAAAGGTCAGGCAAAAAAAAAAAAAGTCAGGCAAAATTCAGCCGTAAATTCATCTGGTCCTGGGCTTTTGTTGGGAGACTTTTTAAAATTACTACTTCAATTTCATTGCTTTATTTCCTTCCTTCTGTTGGGTGTGGTTTTGGCTTATTCTTGTTTTTCTAAGGCCTTGAGATACATCATTAAATTACCTATTTGAGATATCCCTGATGTTTTATGTAGGCTCTCATAGCTATATACTTCCCTCTTAGAACCACTGTCACTGTATCCCAGTTTCTGATATCTTGTTTTTCTGTTTGCAATCCCCCCTTGCTTCCTTCAGTGACCCACTGATTGTTCAAATGTGAATTAATCTATCTCCATGTGTTTGTATAGTTTCTCCAGTTTTTCTTGTTGATTTCTAGTTTCATACTATTATCCTCTGATAAGATATAAGGGTATCTTTTTTTTAAAGGGTATCTTTCATTAAGACATGCTTTATGGCCTAAAATGATCTGTTTTGGAGCAAGTCCCATGAACTGCTGAAAAGAATGTATATTCCACAGTTGTTTGATGGAATATTCTATAGATGTCTGTGAAGTCCCATTTGATCTATGGGTTAGTTTAACTCTGATATTTCTTTGTTGGTTCTTTGGAGGAGGGGTCTGGATGACCTCTATTAGTGAGAGTAGAGTATTGAAGTCAGTCACTCTTATTGTATTAAGGCCTATCTATCCCTTTATTACAAATAGTATTTGTTTTATGAAATTGGGTGTGCCAACACTTGGTGCATATATATTTACAATTGTCATATCTTCTTAGTGAATCATTCCCTTTATCAGTACATAATGACTTTCTTTGTCTCATCTAACTAATTTTGGCTTGAACTCTCCTTTGTCATACATGAGGAAAGCTACTCCTGCTTGGTCTCAGATTCCATTTGCATAGAATATTTTTTAGCCTTTAATTTTCAGTCTGTATATCTTTGCTGATGAGGTATGTTTCTTGCAGGCAGCAAAGAATTGTGTCTTAGTTTTTAATCCAGTCTTCTAGTCTGTGTCTTTTAACTGGAGAATTAAGACTATTTACATTCATGGTTATTGTTCTCTTCTTTTTTTCTCTTCTATGTATAGAATTCTTTAAGTATCTTTCACAGTGCTGGGTTACTGGTCATGAATTGCTTTGGTTTATGCTTATGTTGGAAGGTCTTTATTTCCCCTTTGATTCTGGTGGATAGCTTTGCCGAGTGTAGTAATCTAAATTGGCAATTATTTTCTTTCATGGTTTGAAATATATCATTCCAAGCCTTTTCCTGGCCTTTAGATCTTCTCCTGGAAATCTGCAGTCTGATGATAGATTTGCCTTTATAAGTGACTTGGCATTTCTCGTTTGCAGATTTCAGTATCTTTCCTTGTTTTGTACTTGGCATTTTAACCACAATACGGTGTACGATGTGGGCAGGTTCTTTTCTGATCGTGTCTTTTTGGGGTTTTTAAATGCTCCCTTTACCTGGATCTCCATATCGTTCCCAAATTTGGGAACTTCGTGCTATCATTTCACTGAACAGATGAAATGCCTTTAATCTGTATCTTGACATCCTCTTTATACAAAAAAAAAAATCGTAAGTTTGGTCTTTTGTTTGTGTCCCAGAGTTTTTGAATATTTTGTTCATAATTTCTTATTTTTCTTTTTACTGTCTGTGATAATTCATTAACCTTGTCTTCAAGCACTGAAATTCTGTCTTCTGCTTGATTCAGTTTATTGGTGAGTCTTGACACTGAGCTTTTTATTTGACTTATTGAGCTTTATATTTCCAAGATTTCTGTTTGGTTCTTTTTCAGAATCTCTATCTCCTTGTTGAATTGCTCTTTCATATTGTCTTCCTTAGTTCATTCCATTTATTTGTGTCTGCTTTAAAGTCATTGATCATTTTAAAAATCAATCTTTTGAATTCTTTGTCCAGCACTTAATCCATTTCCATATCTTTGGATTCACTTACTGAAGAGTTATTAGCCTTTGGAGAAATCCCTCTATTTCTTGTGTTTCTACACTGAGACTTGTGCATCTGTGTAGACGGATCCCTCCTTCACTTTTATATTAGAGTCTTAACCAGTAACCTTGTTTTGAGGGCTTAATCCCTAGTGTAGCGTGGAGAGGGGAAAACAATTGCAGTAACAATGACAGCACAAAAACAGGCTAGATGTTAAAACACAGTAAACACCAATTAAAATCATCAGCTGTACCACCAATAACAATAGAAAAGGGGCATAATATAAACTAATAGGCTAAGAATCAAATGAAGATTAAAAGTAGTAATAATAGAGTAGTAATACTAAAAAAGGAAGGATCACAGAAAGTGAAAAGTGGAAGGAGCAGCAAGATTTTTTTAAAAAGAAGAGATGAAAAAGAGGAGAAAAAAGTGAGAGATAAAAGTCCAATTAAAGAATAAAAAATAAAAAAGAATAAAAAGTAATTTAGATAAAAGTAAGAGGAAAAACAATAACAGAAAAAAGAAGAGGGGGAGAAAAGGAAGAAAAAGAAAAATTAGTCCAAAAAATTCCTCTGTACTGAAGTGTTTGGACTGGTAAAGTTTCCCTTCCAGGACGTGTAATATTGGAATCCATCAGGTGTGGAGGGGGGAGGTAGTAAGTTGGAGCCTGTTTTATTTCCTGTCTGCCCCCACCTAACAGGCTGATACTCTATGAATCTTGACCCCTGCCCACCTTTCCCACCAGGGAGGGAGGGCTGTTCATTGGTGTTGCCTGCCTCAGGGGCTTTTTAGTGTTTGTTTGTTTCCTTCTGTGCACTCGGAGCCACTACTGTCCCCAACTTGCTTTATAGCATGTGAGCTGGTGAGGTACCCCACTGGTTCCAGAGTCACCTGTCCATGCCACTGGGAGAATAGCAAATATCCAAGCAGAGACATATTCCTGGAAGCATCTGAGAGTGGATGAAACAAACAGACTACTGAGTTCTGTGCTGGAAGAAGGGCAGCCATGGGAACCAAGCAGACCACTTGTTCAGATCCAGTCCCAGCCCAAGCCTGCTGCTGCTTACTCTTCCCAGAAGGCCTGCAGCTAACCCTCCCTCTCTCCACAACTGTCTTGCACCAGGCAGATGAGTCCCTGCTGTTGGGTGTCCCCAGGAGCTCTGAAATATGGTTAGTCCATGACTTTGGATTTTCAAAATAGCTCAGTACCACACAGTAAGTTCCCTATCAAGATGGCTCCTAGTTATCACTGTCCAAGATATGATGAGCACTGAGTGGATTTCTTCTCCAAAACTAGCTTGCCACGCAGCAGGAGTCACTTTCAGACTCAGTCTCCACCCTGGATTTACAGCTTGCACTAACCCTGGCTGCTAGTCAGTTGCTTATCACAAGGGCTGCTGGTCCTCTTCAGGCTTACCTTGGTTTCTCCCCAGAGGGAGTTGGAGTTGGCCTTGCATACTGCTCCATACTTGACACCATGTTGCCTTTCTGTTTTGTCATGCTTTTCAGCTTTCCAGTCACCTCTTCCTTGATTCCCAGATCTCTTCTCCTCCGTCTTTAGAACTTCGCTTCTCCTTTCTCACTCCCAGAGTCACGTGAGTTATTTTTATTCTGACATCTTACCCAGAAGTCGCTTGGAAATTTTACTGCCCCTGCTTTGGTCTGTAGACCTTTCCAACCTTGCTTCTTCATAGATGTGGTCACTTCTCTGTGTCTCAGGAGCTCCTCGGGATTCCTGGTCAGCTTGTGACATTCCTGTTGTCTGGTCTCTGTCCTGTCCCTGGCTCTTGTGTGTATAGCCAGCTACCTGCTCTGGGCAGGCTCAGGGAAGGGAACTAAGATGGGGTGGAACTGAGAGCTTTGTTTTATGTCCGGAATAAATTCAAAACATTTATGGCAATTCCTATCAAATAAAAACGTTATAGTGTGTCCTCACCCACCTTATTCACTGGATCGGGCACTGCATGACTTCTGATTCTTCTCCAAAGTTAAAATAATCAAGGAAGGTAAAGGCTTTGGATTTATTCAGGACATTATGGTAGCCATGACAGTACAATTAAAGACGCTCAGGAGAGGGGACTTCCAGAACTGCTTCAGAAAGTGACAAGGACGATGAGATAAGTGCGTTCAGAGTTGGGGGAGTATTTTGAGGGTGGTTAATAGCAATCTGTGTTTTACTGTAGTAAGTTTTTTCCTCCCCCAATTTAAACAGTCACCGTATTTTTTGATCAGTCCTCATATTTGAAGCACATGTAAAATTCAAATTTCTTTAGTTGTAGTTCTATGGAAATTGATGTTGGAGCATGTGATTTTTTTTTTTTAAATACAGAGCAGACCCTAAAGTTAAGGCATGAAGCATCTATTATAAGCAATTCTTGATCTAGGAGCCACTGGGCTTGAGGTGTAGGCTGATAGGCCTTGAGTTTGGGCTTTGACTCTCATACCTGGACTGTCCTGTGCAGCGTCTATTTTTGTTGCCAGATTATAAAATCTGTAAGAATGAGAACACTGTCTTGTCCATTACTCTGTCCCTAGCATTTAGCAGTCACACCTGGTTGTTGTGGTAGACAAATATTTTCAACAAAAAATATCTGTTGGATAAATGAATGAATGAAAAGAAGAACAAATTAATCAGCCAAGCTTTCAGTGCAGGATAAAAAGCCTTTATGGGCCAGGCAGGGTAATATGAATGTGTAAAATGCCTCATATAAGGCAATAGGGTTTAGTGGGAATTATTGCAACCAACGGTGCATGCCAGGCTAAAGGTATTCAAATCTCAATTTTATACAGCTGCTGGCTGAAAGGGAGACATTGCTGGAGGGGGAGGCCTTGAAGAGGTTTGGCCTTTCTGCTTGCATGTCAGTGACCTCTAGCCCAGGGCCTGCTGCTTCCTCTTCGGCCTGTCTCCAAGTATCCATTCTGTCCTCATGGTCTAATATCCATTCTTCTTGTAGGCAAATTCAGTAGAGTCTGAAAGATGAAGATGAATATGCTGTCACTGCAATTTAAATTTTTCCAGGAAAATTGAAACCCTGTTAAAACTGTCATGAAACACCAATTCATAACTGTTATCTCATCATGTCTATTCAATAAGCTTGTCAGGGAGTCAAGGCAAAGTTTACCACATTACAAGTGGGGCTTGCAGCTCAGCAGCTCACCTGGGGACATAGGGTTGCACGGGTCAGCCTAAGCCCAGAATCTAGCCTGGCACATTCCCCTTTCCAGCACAGTTAGAGGTTCACTGTTTCATCCACTAACACTTAACATGTACTGTACTTTAACACAGCGAGTGTCCTCAGGGCAGCGTTTGTCCAGAGCTCTTCTGCCAGGTGTCACCAACACTCCTCCAGTCAATGGACAGTCACACAGCACCTGACTTCATCCCCTTCTAGAGACCACTTGCTTTCATGTTGGTACGAGATAGGGAATACATGCAGTTTTACGGTTAAGAGCCTGGAGTCAGCCAGTCATTCATTCAAACCCTGGCTCTGCCATTACTAGCCATGTGACCGTGGGCCTGTCCTTCAGTGCTCTGAGCCAAGATGGGAACACCTACCACACTGGGGCACTGTGGGGCTGGAATGAGATAAGGTACATCAGAGTTTATCCCGGTGCCTGATGTGTAGCAACATCTTAGCAGGTGGCAGCTTGTTATTGTCCTTGGCGATGTCATAGTTATTGCTACCATTATTACAAAAACTTGGCATTTGATGGTTGCCTGGTTTTGCTCTTTTCTTATCCCAGCAGAAATAGGAAGTTCAGGCAGATGAGGCATTTTGATAGTGGTTCTTCCAGAACCTACCTTTAAGTCTTCAGCATCTGTCCCTTTGCCACCTCCCTGGCTCTCCAGTGAAGAGGCTAATTTGTGTGCAGTCTCTGTCGTCTGCTCTGCACCCTCCCTGTTTGCAGCCCAGCCTCCATGCAGAGGGCTTTCTGTAGAAAAGGCTTGAACTTAACATTTTAAACACTGAACACTGAAATTGAATATAACAAGGTTTTAAAGCAAAGCTATAAAGTAAGTTTTCACAGAGAAATTTCTGGGTGATGACTTCAAAGCAGCTGGTAGATCCCACAGTGTGGGGCCCCTTTGAAGTATGGGCAGATTGGCTTTCAAAGGGACCAACCCAAGGTCTTCCTCTTGCAGATGGAAAGGTTGTGGACGGCTTTCTCCAGGGAGTGGTGCTCCTTAGCCTGTCTCCCCTTTGCCCTTGGAACAGATGGTTTTCTAATGAGCATCACAAGGGCCTACATTTCTGAGCTTCGCTCACCTTGTATAAGAAATGTATTCTTTTCCTTTGCCAGGAAGTTACCAATCATACAGAATCAAGGCATGCGCATATATATATATACACACACACACACACAATCGTGGCCTTTTAATTTATGTTAATTTAACAGGAGAAAAAGAAACCAAATTGAAACAGGAGGAATTACTGAAATTCAAAGTCCTTATTACAAGAAATATTATTTCTTAAAATAGCCATCCACTTACTAAGTTATGAAAAACTATGAAGAGGCCGGAATTGCCCCTATTTATTTTTCGTCATGTGTCACTTGCCTGTCCACCCCACTCAGTGAGTGCTCCAGTGAGGTCAGAGGTCTTGCCCCTCACTCCCCACTGTTGCCACAGCCTTTGCACATGTGTGCACATGTGTGCATCAACACAGGGAGGTGCCACATTGTTCTCGCTGTTGGGTGGATCATGGCAGAATGCAGGAGAGTCTAGTGTTTTGTTTTGTTTTGTTTTCTAATGGTTCTGGAGATTGAACCCAAGGCCTTTGCACTGAGCTACATCCCCAACCCTTTTTTATTTTGAGACAAGGTCTCACTAAGTCTCTTAAGTTGCCCAAGCTGGGTTCAGACTTGCCATCCTCCTGCCTTAGTGTCCCAGAATGCTGGGATCACAGGTGTGCACCACCACACCCAGTACTCTTGTTTTACATGTAGAAAATCAAGAAGGAACAAGGACCAGTGACAAAGGGTGGATATTATAATAACTCTGCCACCTAATCACTGTAAGAAGCTAGATTTGCTTAAACCTCTAGTCTACAGTTCCTCAAATTTTTTTTTCAGGGGGAACTCCCAAAATTTATTCAGCTAAATGTGAGTTTGCAATATCATAAAAGTAGTGAGGTGACTGGAGGAAGCCTGCTCGGCTGACCATGGGCCTGAGGGGCCCAGTGCCCATCCCAGTCCTTCCTGGAACTGGCTGCACCCTGCCTTAGACATCACTGGGGACAATTCTGGGCCCTCAGACTGACTGGGATTTCCAGGACAGTGACAGCTATCTCCCAGCTAGGAATCTCTCTGCTGTTGGCTCCCATTTTACCGTTTTAATCCACAGGAGCTAGACTGGGATTAAAGAATACTGGGATGCAGAGAGAGGGGTTTGCCCAGTTCCATCACCCACCCGGCCCCCGGCCCGGCAGAACGTAAGACTGATGCAGGCCCTGTTTGAGAATAAGGGTCAAGCTAAGAGCAGGAGCTGATAGGCTGCCTTGTTTTAACCGAATTCTTGTTATCACGGGGTTTTATTCTATCTTATGATCAGGTGAGAGAAGGACATGCACATGCTTTTTAGCATACGGCTCAGTCCTCTGCTGTAAAGGATTACTCTATCGGAGGTTCCGTCTCGCGGCAGACCACCCAGGGACTCATGTTTCCCTGGTGAGAAATCTAAACCTGTTGCCCCTCCACTGTCCCAGCACAGTCAGGCTTTGAAGACGTGAGTCGTGACTTCAGTCCAACTTCCATGGGGGCTGCACGGACCATCCCAGTGCACTCAATTAGAAGACCCATGTTTCCTTTTTAAATGCCAGTGGCAACTGCCTGCTGGCTCTGAGGAAGGGTCTCTCAGCCTCAGCACAGGGGACGTAGTGACCAGGTCACTTTTTGATATGCAGGCTGTCCTCTGCATTCTAGAATGTCTAGCTGCGTCTCTGACTCACACCTACTAGATGCCAATAGCACTCTTCTCCCTGAGAGGTGAGAAAAATGTCTCCAGTCATTGCCAAATGTCCCACTGTAGGGAGCAAAATTGCTCCCAGATGAGACTATTACTCTAATAAAACAAATCTGTGAGGTATGGATTTGTTAGCCTATTTTGACAGATGTCAAAGTATAGCACAGAGAAGTTAAGGAACTCACTAAAGGCCATGTCACCAATGTCACCTCCAAGGGGTATGGATGTACTCTGCCCCTGCACATGGCCACCACCCAGGCATTGACTTACTTTTACTCAGTCACTCGCCTACTACATGCCAGGCAGTATTCTAGTTGTTCAAAAAGTATCACTGATACTTGGTATGGGGCAACACAGAGAGCTGTAAAAGACAGTTGCATTAGTTTCCTACTGCTGCTTTAATACCTACCATAAACTTAGTGACTTATCTAACACTTCTGGAGGCCTGAAATCCCCAGTCATTTTCATCAGTCTGAGATCAAGGTGTTGGCAGGCTTTTTCTAGCTTCTAGAAGCCACTTATTTCCTGGCACCTTCTTCCTCTTCAAAGCCAGCATGGTAGTGTCTTCTCTCCTCCAGGACCTCTGCTTCCATCCTTACCTCTTCTTTCTCTAAAATCTATCTTCCTGCTTATCTCTTATAAGGACCCTTGTGATTACATGGGGACCCTGGTAATCTGGGATAATCCTCTATCTCCGTATCCTTAGTTTAATCTCATCTACAAAAGGCCCTTTGCCATGTATGCTACCAAATCACAGGTTCCAGGGATTAGGATGAGAATGTCTTTGGGGGCCACTTATCCAGTCTGCTACAGTCCTCCTTCTGGCCCCCAAAGATTCAAATCCAACCCATACATGAAAACATCCCATCCTAAGGTTCCCAGAGTCTCAGTCCATTATGGTTTCAGGTCCAAAATATCACCTAAATGTCATCAGCTTTGAACTCCCAAATATCATCATCTAAATCAGCTAAATTAAGTGTGAGTGAAACTATGTGTGTAATTCATCTTGGAGCAAAATTTCTCTCCATCTGAGAACCTGTGAACCTGGAGAACAAGTTGTCTGCTGCCCCATACAGTGGTGAGGCACGAGTAGGATGATGGTTATAGACAGGGACTGGGTTAGGGAGAGAGAATGAAAGGGAAATAAAAGGAATCATCAAACCTAAATCAGTTCAAAATCCAACTGGGCAAACTCTATTGGATTCAAAAACTGGGAACAATTCTCTGTGGTTCTGGCTCCACCCTCCTAGCCTGCAGCGCCATCCTTGGGATCCTCCTTCCTTTCCCAGGAGAGATAGTGTGTGTTTGTAGAGATGTAGTTCATCTGCCTGTTTCCTGCCTGTTGAGTTTGTGGAGTCCGGTGCCTTCTTTCATCTTGTCCTTTCATTCTCCCATTCAGCCCGAGCTGACAGTGTTTGCTAGGTTGACATTCTTAAAAACCACATGGAATTCCCATATATGTTTCCAGGATTTGCCTCATTAGACAAGTGACTCCTGTGTGGATCTTTCCTGGATAATGCCGTCTCTATTCCTGGTTTCTGCTGCAGTGCCTGGGGGAATCCGTGAGTCACAGATCTAATCCTCTCAGACCCCCCTCTGTGGCTGAATGCTCTTGCACTTCAGATCCTTCTGAGGTGCTAGCAAGAAAGTTATCCAGCCACACCCTTGGTTTTCTCTCCAGAGCACATTTTCCTGACAGCGAATCTCCCAATTTTAGCATCCTTTGCAATCTAGATAGGCAGAGAGCTTGCCAAATCAAGTCCTGGTTCCTTCTTACTTCACAGTTCTTTCCTCAGCCTGTCTTTCCTCCTGCGCTTCACTCTGAGCAGCAAGAAGAAGGCAGACCGTGTCTCCAGCACTTTTATTGGAAATCTCTGGAGCTAAATATCCAAGTGCAGCGTTTACAGGTTCTGCTTACCATGTAACTCTAGGACACGACTCAGCTGAGATTCTGCTTCTGCGTGATGGCATTTCTCTCCTCCAGTTTCCAGTTACACATGCCCCCTCTCCTGAGCCCTCGCCAACAGTGCCTTTACTGTCTATATTTCTAACACTGGTCTGTTTTGGATGACTTCAAGATGACTAAAATGTTCCATAGAGTGATCCTCATTTTTCCTGAGGCCTCAGAGGTTCACAGGTACCTGGGTTTGGGATGTAGAGGTCTTTGAGGAGCCATTATTTAGCCTACCACAACTATTAGGTTTATTGGTCAATCATCAAACCATCATAGATTACTTTTCATTTTCTCAGAACGGTGTTAGATACTATGAAGACCACAGGGGCAGCGTAACAAAGCTGACCAAAAATACCAGTTCGGCCAGACAGTCCAGTGTATATTTTCAGTCCTAGTGGAAAAGTCAAAGAGTCCCTTGTTCCCTTTAGAAGTATCCTGGTTTGGGTGATGTTTTCTGGTCATTAAATATAGATCTTAATGCTTAGTCATGAAGACAAAAGAAACGTGCAAAAAATTCTCAAGCTGTTACAGTTAAGAAGTGCTAAAGCGTAGATCTTAATGCTTGGCCTACCATCTTAAGGAGACAAAAAAAACATGCAAAAAATTACCAGGCAGTTATCATTAAGTGCTAAGTGTTACGGCATTTAGATGCTGCTAAACATCTGTAATATGCAGGACAGCTCTCTGCTAGATGTGTGATCATCTGGAATTTCAGGGTCACTTGCAGGCCTTTGGGGTTTCATGTTCATAATGTGGTCCCTGGACCTGCAGCCTCAGGAGGGTCTCATAGAAATGCAGGTTCTCAGACTCCATCACAGGCCCAGCGAATCAGAAAATCGGGTGATTGACTCCACAATATGTTTTAGCCTCTTCATACAATTTCTGTGGCCTCTCCAGGATGCAGACATCACAATTACTACTGTAAATACTACTCCATCTATAGCATTGCTCATTTTTGCTGTCCCTTTTTCCCCCTCATCTTCAAAGCTATGACAACTCATGGGTTGAGATGTTATTATTAAATGCTAGTTTGGTGGGAATATAGTTCTTTGGTTCAGATAATCTATTTTTAAATGAGGTTTTTTTTTTTTTGGTCTCAGAGTACCCTATCTTATTTTTTCATCTCTCTCCTTGGCTGTTGGCAGGAGCCGAAAAAAAGCCTGGAACTTAGCGTAAATCTACAAAGGAAACAAAAGGATTGTTCGAGTGACGAATACGACTCTATTGAAGAAGACATCCTCTCTGAACCTGAACCTGAGGACCAGGAGCTGCTGGGGCCTCCCAGAGGTGACCCTCCTCTTTTCAGCGGGGACTCAGGACAGAAGAACATTCCTGAGGACCAGGAGCCAGAAGGACAGCCTCCCTCGGGCCCAGATCCCCTCATGGTCCTGCAATTTAACCAGGTTTCCAAAGGTGGGCTCTGTCTTTATGTGGCGTTTCTTTGCCTCTGGTGTCTCTGGATCTATTCACAGGACTTAAACTTCCAGCAGCATCTTGAATTTAGCTTTGAGTATCTGTCTTGCAGGCCAGGGAACTGTGTCTATGGGAATTCTGTATATTGCTAGAGGCAAAGCCTCCCAGTGGTTCCCAAATGACCCTGAAGTCCCAGGTGGCAAATGTGTGGCAGATAGATGTAGAAGGCTGTCTTGTGCATTGTGGGAAATTAGCTGCATTTGCCTGTCAGCTGGCTAATGCAGAGTAGCTTATACAAGAGGAGCTATTTATTGGCTTAGATAACTAGAAAGACCAGAACCGTAGTAGGATTCATTTCTTCTCCCTTCCTCTCCTCTCCTTTCTTTTGTCCTTCTCTGTCTCTGTCTCTGTCTCTCTCTGTCTCTCTCTCTCTCTGGCTCCCTCCTTCACCCTCTCTCTCTCCTCCTTCCTTTGTACTATTTCCACTCTTAGGCAGACTCTCCAACATACAGAGGCACTGTTGCCTTTTATTTGAGACACTATTAGCTTTGCAACCCTATCAGAAAGTAAATCTTTCCTTCCTAAAATCTGTAACAGAAGTCCCAGGCACGGCTCTCAAAACCACCTTGAGGAACCCACCCGGGGCCACGTGCTGTCTGAACTATGACAGTGGTGCTGAGGGGCCAGGTCTAGCCAGCTGTACTAAGGGGTGTGTACCTCTACCCAATCATATGAATGGACAGTGCAGCGAAGGGGAGTTTGAAGAAGAAGGAAGGGTGCTAGCAGGCAGAACCACTGGTTGCCCACCCTGGGAACCAAAGCAAGCACAGCCATTGGTGGGGACAGAAAGGAGAAAAGACTCAGGCGATGGGGAGATAGCTACTACAACAGGCCTGACCTTTGACCCCAAGCTGTGATGCAGGCTTCCTTGGTCTCTGCTTGACCCTTTCTATTCCGAGGTCATCCTCAAAGTTAGGTGCTCGTCACTTTCTTGTCACTGGAACACAATAACCAACACTCACAACTTAAATGTTGGGAGGTTTATTTTGTCAAGTGGTTTCAACCCATGGTCGGCTGGTTCCAGGGCAGAATCAGCGTGACAGAGGGGGATAATGGGGAAAAGCTGCTCAGCTCCAGGCAACTAGGAAGCAGGGAGCCAAGAAGGGAGTCAGGTCACAGCCCCTGGGACCCACCTCTTCCAACTAGGCCCCACTTCCTGACTGCACATTTAGCCATAGTGGCCCATGACCCAGTCGCCTTCCACAAGCCCCATTCCGAGCACATGAGGCTTTGGGGGGACATCTAGATATAAACCATAACACTGGGCATGCCAACCGAGACCTTATTTTCTAAACTAGAGTGCATATCAGGAAAAAGAGATGAGAGAACATTTGAAATGAGGCAGTATATTAGCTTGCTAGGTATGCCATAACAAAGTACCAGGGGTTGGGGGCTTAAACAACAGAAATTTAAGTCTATCACAGTTCTGGAGGCCACAAGTCCAAGACCAAGGGTCGGGTTCTTCTGCGTCCTTCTCTTTGGCTTGTCTGTGGCTGTCTTCTGCCTGTGTATTCATGTGGTCCTACCCTATGTCAGGGTCCAAAACTCATCTCAGAAAAACGCCACCCCAGTGACCTTATTTAATTTAAATACCTCTTTAAATTCCCTGTCCCCAAATGCAGTCACTCAGGGGAATTGGGAGATTGCACTTCAGCATATGTTTTGGGGGGACTTAACTGAGGCCCTAACTGGTAGTTCTGAGAAAGCCACATCCAAGGCAGATGTCCCCAGAGAAGACATTTGTCCCTCAGAGGTACCCTCCTTTGTTTGTTCTATCCTCCAACCTTCATCTGCCTAGATTCCTGCAGCCCTGTTCTGCAGGCTGATTCTGACACCTGCCTCACCTGAAGACTGCTCAGAGGCACCTCCTCTGAAAAGCCCCTCTGTGCTCCCACCTGGGCCGCATAGCTCAGCCCCTGTGCCCCGATTGCCACCGTGGCACGTCCTTACCCACCCGGTTCACCTTCCTCCCCAGGTCTGTGATGCTCTGCCACCTTCCACTGCTTGTGCAGTGCAGTGTGCGGCACCAAACCAGCACATTCCAGCCACGCCAGAGGTGACTGTCGAATAGACCAGTGGTCTCTGACCTTTCTGACAATTTTCCATGGATTGGTGGGAGGGAGGTGGTATCAGGATGATTCAAGCACATTACGTTTGCTGTGCACTTATTTCATTTCTGTTATTGTATTAGATTCTCTCTCATAAGAAACCCAGAGCCCTCACCTGCACAGCACAGTTCACAGTAGGTTCGCCCTCCCGTGAGAATCTGATGCCACTGCTGACCTGACAGGAGTCAGGGCTCAGGCAGTGACACACGAGGTGGGGACCACCTGTAAATACAAGTACGGCTTCATTCACTGTCTGCCACTTACCTCCTGCCTGTGGCCTGACTCCTAACAGGCCGCGAACCTACACCAGTCCATGGACTAGGGGTTGGGATCCCTGGAATAGAGAAGATGTTGTGCCCTGTTGCTGGAGCGTCAGGTGGCAGGACAGTGCTAATGTGCTCTGGGCCAGAGACTGAAATGGACCATTATGCTGTCACCACAGGTGGGGCTGGGCAGGGTGAGTGCACAGAGGCTGTTGTACCTGTCCCCTGCTGCCATGTACCTTGACCCCCTTTCGCCTGTAGCCACTGGCTAGCTTCTGTGGCCCTCGGAAGAGATAGGCTTCCACCCAGCACAGCAGGCAGGAGGCCACAGGGATACTTGTGACATCTCCTCAGACCCTAGCATGAGATTAGAGCTCCAGACCCGCCCAGAGCTTCTACCCAGGACCAGTCAGCAGTAACCCCAAGAGATGTGCTTGGTTCTGAGCTCTCCACCCATTCATTCACTCACCCGCTTGTTTATTCACTGGGCAACTTTCATTGTCAGGCACTGTATCGGGAAAAGACCAACCCAGTGCCTCTCCATTGAGGCTTACAGTCTAGCAGGGAAAACAGAAAATACACACATAAACACACAACTAATAATAACTGCAATTAACGAGTTCTTATTAACATGTCCCAAGCACTGTTCTGGGGATTAAATCCCTCATTTAATCTCCACCACCACCCCAAGGAAAATAGTGTCATTGTACTTGTATTACAGATGGGGAAACTGAGGCACAAGTAGGTCAAATAACTTGCATGAGGTCACACAGTTAGAAAGGAGCAGAGCTGGGATCCAAATTCCAATGGTCTGGTAGCACAGCCTGAGTTTTTAACCACCAGGCCAAATAAATAAGGCAGACAAAGGTACAAAGCGATCGTTGGACTTTGGGGAGCCAATAGTTGTCCCTCCTCTTCCCTCCAGGGTTGTGGCACACATGAGAGGTGGGCATGGGCCTCTGAGAGGTAGACGTTCTTCCCTGGTCCCTGGAAAAGGGAAGGCAAGGGTGGCGTGTCTGGTTAGGAAGTCAGGGACCGGGAGAGACTTGTCTTGAAAACTGTGGCGATTGTGCCAGGACTGTGGTGGCAGTGCGATGGGGCCACTGTCACTGAAGTGGCAGGGAAACCTTCCTGGAGGGGATGATGGTGACATGGGACAGGAATGACAAGGACAGCCCAGCCACAGGCACAGCCCTCCAGGTACAGGGAGCACCCACTAGGACTTGAGGAAGGAAAGAGCTCGAGGGGCCTAAGGACAGGAAGAAGGCTGAATGGCAGAATAGTCACCTCCAGAGATGCCCACGTCCTACTCCTCACACACCATGAATATGTCAGGTTACAGGCAGAGCGGAATTAACATTGTTAATCACCTGACCTTAAGAAGAGTAGCCTACCTTGGATTATCTGAGTGGACTATTCTGCCATCCCCCCAGGAGTGTGTGCCTACCCCGGGATAGCTGGGTGAGCCAGTGAGACGTGTGTGTTGAGAGTCTGACATTGGCCTGGGCCCTGCAGAGCCTCTTATTGTCTTCATTGTATTCCCAGCCCTTGGGGAGCACCCAACGGGCATTGCTCCTTGCCATTCTTTAGGACAATGGGACGGAGTCAGCTGTCTCTCACATGTCGTTCTGCTTCAGGTCCCAGGTGTCAGAACAGCCAGGGAACAGCCACTTTAAATGTATGTGTCTTGAAGTCAATAGAGAATGGGTAACAGGAAGATTAACACAAGTTGGACAGAACCAACAAGTCCCCACCATCTACCCTGAGTGCCAAGAATCCTGGGGGTCTTGGTTCTGGGCCTCTTTTCCTGTGGGCCACAGTAAGCACCCCAGACTTCATCTACTGGGACTCACAGCCTCTGGTACCTTGGTGGGCACTTCCTGGTTTATTTGTTTGTTTGTTTGTTTGTTTGTTTGTTTGTTTTGGTGTCTCCTGAGTTTTCTTCTTTCCCAGGCCAGGTGGTCCCCAACAACAGGGACCAAAGGGTTTTCTTGTTTGCAGGGTCTTTATCACCTGCCTTGCCACCCACAAGCTGATTTCGCTGATTTCCTGCCCAGTGGCCTTGAATGAGTCCTTCCTCTAACTGTAAACCTTCGCTGGCTCCACAGCTGTGGGGCTACTTGCCCCAAACTTGACCCTTGTGCGTACCATCTCAGTGTTTTGCCATTTCCACTGTGCTAGTCAGTTTCCCATCACTGTGACAGAATGGGAAAAACAATTTAAGGAAGTGTTTATTTTGGCTCATGGTTTCCCAGGTTTCAGGCCACTGTTGGCTGGCTCCGTTACTTTGGACCTGTGTCAAGACAGAAACCATGGCGGAAGAGGGTGGTCAAATAAAGCTGCTCACCTCATGGCAGCCAGGAAGCAGAGAAAGAGAAAAAGAGTAAGAAAGGAAAGGGCCATGGACAAGACATTGTCCGGTGGTCACAGACCATGACTCACTCCTTTCAGTGGACCCCCAATTCCTATTTCCATCACCTCCAAAATAATGCTGTCCAATTACCATCTCTTCCATAGATCAATTTACTGATGAAGTTAGAGCCCTCATGACTCGATCACATTCCAAAAGCCTCCAAACACCGGAGCTGTGGGGGACACGTTCCAAACAATGACATCTACAAATGGCCCTGTCATTTTAGCTGTCATTCAGAACACTCTCCTTCCCTCCCTTTCTCTTTATTTTCTTTCACAATTCTAGGATTGATCTAAGCAAGGATGAAGCCAAGGGTTTGCCATGCCGGCTCCATTTCTTTCCATACACATTAAAGCATAGAAGTACAGGAAGGGCTAGACTGAGGCTCAATGTAGAGCACATGCCTAGCACACGTGAGGCCCCAGGCTCCATCCCCAGAACCCCACGTGCACCGAAAGGTGCACAGGAACCATCTGCCACCTGGCATCAGGAGTCATCTGTGCTGCCGGGAGCCCAGGCGCCCCTTTGGAAACTTGAACCTGAGAAGAAAGGCAGCCCCCACTGCAGCGCCACCCCCACCCACCTCTCCACACTGCCCAGCTGTCACAGCTCCGCCACACCCTGGCGCATGCCATCCCCAGCGCTGGGATGCTCCTGCTTTGGTGCCTGACACCACGCCCCAATCCACTGTGAGACTTTTGTCTGTTCCGAAATGTTAAAATTTGAAAACCTGTATGTGTTCTAGACTGTTTCACGCAGAGCGCACCGTGGGTCTCAGCAGCTTGTTTCGTTGTCTGCATCGTTCCCGAAAGCCTCGACTACCGAGGTACCTCGCGCAGAATAGTTCAGTAAATATTTGATGAATGAATAAGTGAATGAACAGTAAACAAATGCCCCACACTGCCTGTGCTTGGTGTCTGACATACAAACAATCACTTTCCCACAGATCACAAGAGGGAGAGGAACTTGCCTGCCAAGCGGAAGGATAATGCTGAGCTCTTCATGTCCGGCAAACCTGAGCCCTTCATGTCCGGCAAACCTGAGCCAAACCTGAATGCGCAGCTGCCTGCCGCATTCTCAGACCAGGAGAGGGCGTTCTCCAGTAAGCGTCGGGGCCCCTGGGTAGGAGCGGGGCTGGGTGCACTCAGTGGGCGGGGTCCTCCTTCTGTCACCCTCGGTGCTAGGGCTGGGCTGACCTTTAGCCAGTGTAATAGTTAGGGTTCTCCAAAGAAACAAAACCAAAAGGGTTGTGTCTGTATGTAAAGAGACTATGGTAAGGAATTTGGTTGTGTGGTTGTGGAGGCTCAAAGTCCTGTCTGCAGGGTATGTCAGCAGTGGGAGACCAGAGGAAGTGTGGCTGAGGGTCGGGGGAGGGCAGCTCCCACACATTGTCTGGTTAACCTCTACTGGAACCTGCATGTGGGAAAAGACCAGGCTTTCCCACAAGACAAAACATTTTAGATAACAGGACAAAGAGAGTGGCTTTTGAGCCAGGCATGATAGCGTATGTCCATAGTCCAGCTACTCAGTAAGCTAAGACAGGAGAAGCAAGTATTTGAGGCCAGCCTGAGCAACTTAGTGAGACTCTGTCTAGAAAGAAAAGGAAAAATCAGCTTTAAGTGAAAAAGTACATCATCCCGTGTAACTGAGACGTTCAAAGGTAATGTGACCTTCAGGCACAGCTGGAACCAGGCAATTAAAAATGTCAGCAGTCTGCCTGCCTCTTTCCCCACTGAGCACCTAGCTGAGAATGAAGGGCTGGAAGAAGAGTGACCTGCAGGGATGGGACAGGAGAGACGGCTCATAGCAGCAGCGTGCGGCCCTGACTTGTTATGTGACGGGGCAGGTCCTGAGTCTGTCAGGTCCCCGCACTGGGCTCTGTGTATGGACAAGGCACCCAGATCCCAGCCCCTGCATGAGGGCTAAGGCCTCTGATCTTCATCCTGCTACAGCTGGCCGCGGCCTGGGCATGACAGTCAGGTAGATGTGGACCCAGAGCCCAGCGGGCCATTGACGAGGGTTGATATACAGAGAATGTTTAAATCTTTAAAAATGTATTGTAGTAAAAGACATTGCCATCGATCCCCCTCCAAACATTCTCCCTCTCTTCAAATACACTTACCTGATCATCCTTGCCACCTTCTGAAGCCATTCTGGAAGTCCTCTTTCCTGGGTGTCTTTATAAGGTGTGATCAAAACTATGGTGAATGCTGCTGCCACGTGCCACCCAGCAGAAAGGCAGCTTGTAAAAACATTGCAGTGTGGCCTCATCCACCTTATTAACAGGATCTGGCACCATGAAACTTTGGCTCTTCCCCAAAGTCAAAATGACCATAAAAAGCAAACATTTTGAATTGATTTATGTCATTGAATCAACTATGACAGTATAACTAAAGATACTCAGGAAAGAGGACTTCCAGAACTGCTTGAGAAAGTGACAAGAACGATAGGATAAGTGTGTTCAAAGCAAGGGGGAGTGTTTTGAGGGGGATTAACAGCAGTGTCTATTTTGCTATAATTCATTTTAAAAATATTTAGATATTCATCAGGATTTTGATCACACCACATAGCACCAGACTTGTTCCTGGGGATTTCTTAGCAAAATCAAGCCTGGAAAGAGGGCTTCCTGGGGCCCAAGGAAAGTTGAGGTAGGGGGCAACCACTGTGTCCCTGAAGTGAACAGGGTCACAGAGGTGTCACACAGGTAAGTAGATGGTAGCAAAATGATCTTCAGGAATCAAGAACAAGATAGACCAGGTGAAGTGACAGAAAGCTCCTGTGAGTTCTGGGCTCTGTCAGTTTTGGTCAGATGAAGAGCTGGGAAAGAGAGAAGAGATGGGACAAGATGAAGGACCCAGTCGGCCCTGGGCACTATAACACGGTCAGGGATCATCAGGAGACATCCATGTGGCCTCGGGGATGGGCCCCAATGGCTGCTGCTCAGGCCACTAGCTCCAATTTGCACTGCTGGTACTGTCTTCCCTCTACATGAAACATGTCAAATGGCATCTAAGAAGTTCCTCCAAAACCCATCATTAGGAAAATAAGCCCCAAGATAGTGTGCTGCCATGTGCAAGACTTCCCAGAGTGGAGCCGCACAGTGGTGACTGTGAACTGACTGGGACTTCCTCTTTCTGGCATGTTCCACCGTTATATCTTTTCCATGTCTAAGTCATTAATTAAGAGCCAACCCTTAAAAGCACCGAGCTGGCTCTCAGGCTGCATTCAGCGCTGCAGATGTAATCCCATGTTTGATCATCCAACAGCCTACGCAGTGGGACCCGCTCTTATAAACACCATGTACAAAAAGGTTATGGAATCTGTCCAAGGTCTCCCAGCTAGTGAGTGGTGAAGCCGGTGTAGGAGAACCTGGGTTAATCCATGTTGGAGAATCTCTGCTCTTAACTACTCCCCTCTCAGGCCCCTCATGTGCTAACTTAACTATTTTTTTGCACACTACATTCCCATATCAGCCTAGTCATAGCAGTTACATGCCTCAAATCCAGCTTTCAATCACTTGTTATATTTTTTCTAGTTTCATTAATATAAATGTGTTACTATTAATATTTTTTAAAGATAAACCATATATCAACTAAAATCATCTTGCATGCTAGGTTCATTTCCAGGGCTGTCAGAGTAAAGTACCTTAATCCAGGTGACTTACACAGGTGATCTCACATACTTACTGTCTCACAGTTCTTGAGGCTGGAAGTTCAAGACCACAGTGTTGGCAGGCCATCCACTGAAGGTCTGAGGGAGAATCTGTCCCAGATGTGGCTCCTCGTCTGTGGCAACGCCACTCCAATGGTCACGTGGCACTCGCCCTGCATGTGCGTCTCTATGTCCAGATGCACCAGTTTTGTAAACACATCAGTCATACTGTGTTAAGACCCACCTTTACGACCTCATCCTAACACAATCATCTGCAGAGTGCCTGTCCCCAAATAAGGACATAGCCACAGGCACCAGGGATTAAGATTTCTTTTTAGAGGACAGACTGATTCTAAAACATACACCTTCATATACAGGATTTTGAGATCTAGAGATTAATTAATTTATTTATAATCTTTTTTCCAAAAAGTTCTGGCATACTCTAACATATTACAGATAGCATGTAGTGCAAGATTTTAAAACATGTGAGGATAGCAGGGCATGGTGGCTATATGCCTCTAACCCCAGCATTCTGGGCGCCTGATGAAGGAGGATCTCAAGTTTGAGCTTGAGCCCAGCCTGGGCAATTTAGCGAGACTCTGTCTTGGGAAAAAAGGAGGAAGGCCTGGAGATGTAGCACAGTACAGAGGCCCTGCGCTCAATCCCCAGTATAGCGAAAACAAACAAACAAATAACAGAATGCCTAAGGTAGTCACAGTTGTGACCATGAACCTCCTCGTATATAAGAAAATGTGTTTCATGGGTCCACCAATGAAAGTTGGATTATCAGCTCTTCCGGGTATCGGTTCTTAGAATAATTTGTTTCAGTCAGGACCGTTTAAAAAGGGGATGCAGTTCGAAGTAGTAGAATCCTCATTTTGAATAGATTTGGAGCTCACCTTCGTCTATGCTTGTCCAGGAGGAAAGTTGCAAATTCTGCCACTGTCCCTGCTTTCACATTGAGATGTAATACAGGGAAGCCACATGTCATCCAGGTATTAGGCTCCAAAGGCAGCAAAAGGTGCAGGGGCCAAAGCTACCCCTGGATCCCTCAGTCTGACAGTTAAGTGCCGCCTACATGGCTTTGCACAGATGATGCCAAATGGGGGTGTCATCTCATAAGCCAGGCAGCTTGTCTCTCCTCCACTGTGAGAAAATCCCAGCTTCTTGACTGAGCCCCAGATGAGGCTTGACCCTGGTTAGAGTCCAGGTTGTAGGGAGAGTGCATGTCCTTCCACACTGGCATCACGCTGTGGGGGCCGGATGTTTGCAGCCCTGGAGGCACGGAGACCAGGGGCATACTGGGAGGACAGCAGGACCCCAAACCAGCTCACCCTGGTCCGGGCTGAACTGAGCAGGGGCTGCTAACATGCTTTATTCTACTTAGGGTGGGGTCTGTATTCTTGGGGTACATACACAATTGGGCTTCAATTCCCTTTGAAGGCAAAGGGAAAAACAAGAGTGGGGAAGTAAGATGAATCCAGGGGGAGGCAAATGAGGGCTTGCAAATACCTTTTGACTTAAAGTCCACTTTGCAGAGACAGGGCTACTCCAGCTCTCTTCTGGTTAGTGTTTATGGGAGATATCTTTTTTCCATCCTTTTACTTTCAAACTTTCTGCATCTTTATATTAAGGTTTGTCTCTTGTAAGCAGCATGTAATTGGTTTTTATTTTTATCCTCTAACAATCTGTGTGTTTTAATGGGAGCATTTAGTCCATTTATGTTTAATGTAATTGCTGATATATTTGGGTTTAAATCTACTATCTTATTGTTTGTTTTTTATTTGTTCTGCCTGTTTGATGTTCCTCTTTCTCTCCTTTCTTGCCTTCTTTTGAACTAATTGCTTGTATTATTCCTCTTTTTCCTCCTCTCTATTAGCTTGTTAGTTACACACTTTTATTATTTTTCTAGTCATTACCAGCAATTACAACATGCATTCTTGACTTATTAGAGTCTACTTTAAATTAGCAAATTTCCCACTTCTCATTCTGCAGAGGGACCTTACAGCTCTGTAACTCCATTTGTTCTCCTCCCGATTTAAATGCTACTACTGTGCATTTCCCTTCCCTCCCGGCTTTGAACCCCACTAAACATTGCTGTTGTTGTTGTTTGTAAGTCAGTAGTAATGTGCCCTCCGCTCCTGGTGATTTCCAGTAACCCTCACTCTCAGACTGTAGCCCCTGAATCTGTTGCAGACTCTGCTTGGCTTCCCAGGCTCATGGCAGCTCTTACAGAATCCTCCATATCAGAAGTGTAAGACCTCCCAGAGGTCGAGTTCACTCTCTGGGTTTCTTTCTCCTGCCTGCTCTCGAGTCCGTTCACTCCCCTTGTCTTCAAACAGATTTCTCTTTTTTATACAAACTTCTGTAATATTTCTTCCAAGTTTTCTAGTCGTGCTGCAGAGAAAGGGTAATTGGAATTAGCTAGTCTGCCATGCCAGAACATAACCCATCGCCTGCTCTCTTTAAAGATTTATTTTCCTCCTTGTGCCTTTTTCTTTGGCCAACACAACTGAATTTCAATTAAATATGTATGTGATGCAACTCCATGATATCTTCATTCCTCTCCTTCATGGTAATTGTCCCTAATTCTAAAGGAAGGGCCTTATGTCCCATGTCACTCCAGTCTCTACTCACAAGGCTTCCAAAGTATGAGTATAACCTCTATTCAGAGACCTGCTGCCTTCTGGAGGGCCAAGGAACATTCATCTTTAATGCAGAAAGTTTACTGTCCGAGTTGTCAGAGTGCTCTGGGGAGTGATATATCTGAACCACTTTTCCCAGACAAGCTGCCAACCATAGAAATAAAGTAACAGCCTCACTGTGAGTGAATTAGAGGACACTGACAGCCCTGTAGTTAGCATTTCTGCTGGAAATCCTGCAGCAGAAAGATCATTATGCCAAAGTCCATAGTTTCATAACATATTAGTCTATGTTCATTAATAGCAAGTAGCAGAAATTCAAACTGGTTTAAGTAAGAAAGCACAACGTATTGCTCACAGACCTAAGATGTCCAAGACTATAGATATGACCTCAGGCTTGGTGGGATCCAGGTGTTCAGACGATACCACTGGGAAGCTGTTTCTTCATCATTTAGTTCTGTTTTTCTTTTTTTTTTTTTTTTTAAAGATATATTCCATAGTTCTGTTTTTCTTTAATCCAATGATTCTCAAACTTGAACTTGAATCAGACTTAGTCGGAAATCCAATTAAAACACAGATGAGGGTTTGGGAATTTAGCTCAGTGGTAGAGTGCTTACCTAGCAAGCCCAAGGCCCTCAGTTCAATTCCCAGAACTCCCCCTGCCCAAAAAACCCACATAGGTGGTCGGGCACAGTCCCCGAGCTCCTGACTCAGCGGGTCTGGGGGACAGCCTTGGCTAGTGGTGGCAAATGTGTGGCGTGCATGGACACTCTGAAAGATTCGCTGTTCCCGGCCCAGGCATTTTAATTCCTGACAAGTTCTCAGTGACCCTGACATCACTGGCCCAGGAAACACAGTTTGGGACCATATTTATGGTAACAGGCAAGCAGGCATTTCTCTTGTGGCCCAAAGATGGCCCCAGAGGCTCCAGACGCCCTTTTACCTGCTTCACCACCCAAGAGGAAAGAGACCCCCTCCTTCCCTCATAGTCTACTGTGAGGCCAAACACCAGCTGTCCCCTGAGCCAGCCTCCAGACTCTGTGGTCAGGGACCTTTTTCCTCTCTTGGCCCAGGTTGGGCCAGGAATGGGGTCATATATACCCTAAAGATGAAGAAGAGTGGGCAAGGGGTACCTGCCCAAGGAAACTGGATGCTGTAAGGTCATGGTGCTGTGAAAGTCACTGTGCCAGGAAGACAAAAGCCACTGCTGCTCACGTCATGTCATAATCAGCCACACAGGTCGGTTTGCTAAGGTAGTCATGGTTGTGATCATGGGCTTTCTGGCCACTGTGGCAAAGAAGCCTGCACTTATGTAGGAAAATGTGCGTCACGGGGTCCATCTGGTAAAAATCAGATTACCAGCTGTGCCTGGTGTTTGGTTCTTAGAGCGTTTTGTCCCTTTGATAGTTTTAAAGAGGATGCTGTTTGAGGTAGTGGGACCCTCATTCTCCAGAGGCAAGTGTGAGGCAAAGCCTGTCTCGAGAGGAAAGACATGTCCTTCAGTCTGGAGGCTTTGGTTGCCTTCCTGGAGAATCAGGTACATTCCTAGGCTCAAGGAGAGACAGCAGCTAGAGAATGAGCATTAGGCTTACAGAAAGCACTTCCCACAGAGGCCTCCCAGCCAAGCATTGGCAGTGACAGGAATGCAGCCTTGATGAGCCAGGCATGTCAGCTGACTATTACCGCTTCCCTGCCCTCCCAAAAGAAAGTGGCTTTGAACTGAAGCCCTTTTATTACTGCACGCGTGTCTGCGGGGTACAGTTCTGGAGGAAGCTAGCGGAGTGGGTCTGGATGGCCTCGCTGCAATAACTCAGCTCTTTTCTGCATTGTCTTATTATCCAGCATGGGCCATCAGGGCAGCCAGGGAGAGCAAGCCCATGTGTGAGTGCTTCTCTAGAGTGTGTGGTCATGATGGCCAGTGCACCAGCCAGCGAGGTCACCAGGCCACGTCTAGCTAGAGCAGTAGGTTCCATTTTGTGATGGGAAATGCTATAGAATCACATTGCCACATGCCTTGTATATAGGCGATCGTTGCCTCGTTGGGATGCCAGTCCACATGGCTTTTCAAGAGAGGCCAGGAACCCCAATTTCCACTGGATTTCCTCCTTTTTAAAAGCTTGGTGGGGGCCGAGGCAGGAGGATTACAAGTTTAAGCCCAGCCTGAGCAACTTGACAAATTAGCGAGATCCTTTTTCAAAATTTAAACAGGAGGTGGGGTGGCTTAGTGAGAAGGCCCTGCACTCAATATGCACTACCCCCACTAAAATGCTTGGCATCTATTTCTAGTTTTTTAAAAAGCTTGAAAGTTGTACAATACATATCCAAAGGTAAGCTTCTGCCAGTAGACTGCTGGCTAATGATCAATACAATAGCCCCTTGTTCTCAGATTTAGTATTTTCCATTACTGTGGTTTCCCAGGGGACCTCCTCCCAGGCCCCTTGTCTGTAGGGAGCAGTAATTTTGTTGAGACTCTGAATTTGAGCTTTCTGAGTCGCAGCTGATGAAGGGGAGCAGGTCACCTGGCCAGCAAGCCAGCCGACAGCTTTGTGGCCTCACATCTTGGTGACATGTGTTGCATTCATGGTAATTCTCCAGAATTGATACACCTTTTGTTTCTCTGTAAGAGAGAAAAAGCCAAGCACCAGGGAAGCAAAGAGAAAGTGGAGTTACCAAAAGAAGGATGGTTCTCAACCAGAAAAGAGCAGTTTGGGATAAATTAAAATGTGCAATTTGGCTTTTGCTGGTGGTACAGATTTACTGTGTGAATAAATTCACCATTCTCTAGCTCTGTGATGAGAATAAATCCACCATCCTGCAGCGTCCAGTCCAGTGTTCGCCCACTTGAGTGATGAGGACGTCAAAGAGAGTTAGAAGGTGGTTACTGTGTGCGGCCACAGGACAGAGTAGGAAGCACAAGCAGGTCACAGGAATGTGCAGATGTTTCTGGGAAGCCGAGAGTGGGGAAAGTGCTGGGATTGGCGCTGTAGAGTTGACCTTCACTTGGAGAAAGGGTGATTTAATTTTTAAACGCGTCTTCTTAGCATAATATGGCTCAGAGGGCACAGGCAGCTCCCGATGGTCACGTCGCATCAGAGCTTTCTCTTTTATATGAATGTTACTCAGGGGCAAAGGGTCCGTGCAAATGAAACTGGTCCTCAATGGGAGAAAATGCCTTCCCAAGGATCATTTTCTGAGAAGAAGTGAGCACAGGGCTGGCGGGGCAAGAACAGAGCACCTCCCCTGCTGAAGCCAGGCTGTGGGCTTCCTAGGTCCCCGGGTTGCAACTGTTTCGACCCATCCCCGCTCACTGAGCACTAGAGGAAGAGTCTTGTTCATGTACTGGCAGTAAGAAGTGGGCGGTCTCCACGTAGCTCATTTAGGGCTGATTTTAAAAGCATTCTGTGTGAGAAATGGAGAAGGAGCACGTGAGTTTCCGAGTCTGCTTGTTTGGGCACTGCCCGACTACCCACCAGCCCTGGGGTTTGCCCCGCACAGGTCTGGGTGTGTTTGTTTAACTTTGCACATGATCTGAGTCCCTGTGGACGAGGATGCCTGAAGGGGGCCTGGGTTTTCAGCTGTGCTTTACTGCAGATTTCAGAAACTATATTCTTTACTGATATTCACAAATCCTGAGATTCACAAGGTTTGAGATTGAAGTTACTTCTTGTCCATTTAATTGACAAAAGTTATAATGCCAGATGCCAGGGAGGATGTGACCTCATGAAGTAGCTGAGGCCTGTAGGACCCCATGAAAACCTGCAAGCTATCCACCTGGTCGCTGACCATTCTTCCCCTTGTTCCCCATTCCTGTCCTCTGGCTATTCTTTGGCATGCTAAGCTCTGCCTGCCTCAGGACCTTGGCACCTGCTGTGCCCTTGGGCTGAAACAGTCTCCCATGTAAGTGTTCACAGGACTCACTGCCCATATATGGGTCCTCTTCTCTGACCATGTGTGCCCCTCATCATCTCCATCACTTTACCCTTGCCACATGCCAGGCCCATGTCTACCTCTCCTCCATGGTTGTACAGTTAGTAAGAGCAGGAGTGTGCCTGCCCTACCAAGCCATATATCCTTGCACCCAGAACAGTGTCCTCAACCAGGATGCACACAGATCACACACAGTGTGGTGCTGGTTGAGAGCCTTCTTCCCTTGCCCATTACCTGTTTCTACTTCAGCTGCTCTGGGACCACAAGGTGTTTGTACTTCGCGGTCTCCAGCCCCAGCCCCAGCCCCAGCCCCAGTGAAGCTCAAGACAAAGCCTTCATTTCCTTCCCTCCTGTCCCTGTCCTTCCAGCTATTGCAGGGACCTCATCCTTTCACGGTGACTGAGGAAGAGCCCAATGTAGTCCTCACTGCCCTTCTTACCCATGCAAGTCCCCATAACCATAAGATTCCACATAGGTGCCAGATTCTAGAAAAGAAAAGAGAAGAGAAGAAAATGCATTTGGTACCACGAGGAATGCAGCCCTAAGTGGTAATTATTAGCTGGAGCTGGAGGTGATGCCTTGTTCCAAAACATGTGGCCCTGGCATTCAGTCTCATCTCGGTGCCTGCTGCAGTCCCGGGGCATTCGCGTGCCTCCTGGCTACCTGGTAGAAGTAGGCATTCTCTCAGGTTTACTTAGCCCTCTGAAAGAGCCTAGAATCCCCAGCAAGACAGTCCTTTCTGCCAAGTATAGTGGCATACACATATAGTCCTAACATTCTGGAAGGCTGAAGCAAGAGGATGGGCAAATTAACAACTTAGCAAAACCCTGTCTCAGAATAAAAATAAACAGACTGGGGATGCAGCTGAGTCTGAAGACCCTGCGTTTAATCCCCAGTACTGAAAAAAATGAATAAAGACAGTCCTGCCTATTCTGCAAGCCAATCCAAGAGAGCTTCAGTATGTTTCCTGCCCTGGAAACATACAGAAACACATAGAAGCTGCCAGTGTCATTGCCTGTGGCATTTGGTTTTATGTAATTGACATATAATATATGCATTACTTATTAATTACAGTATGACAATTCGGTACAGTATATAATACTCAACCATCAAACCAGGGTACTGGGAGCATTTCCGTTTCTTCAGATATCATCATGTTTATCTGTTGGGAACCTTCACTGTCTCTCTTTAGTTATACTGAAATGTATAATAAGTGGTTGTAGACTATAGTGCTGTAGAACATTAAAGCTAATTCTCCCATCTAACCATATTTATCAATTCTTACCCAATTTCTCTGTCTCCTCTTCCCTGTTCCCTTCCTAGCCTCTAGTGACCTCTATTCTACTCTCTTGTACTCCTGTGTGATCAACTTTTTTTCATTTCCACAAATGAGTGAGGACTTGTGTATTTTTATGCCTGGCTTTTATCATTTAGCATAATATCCTCCAATTCCATCCTTTTGCTGCAAATGCCAAGATCTCACCCTATTTATTGCCAAATAGTATTCCATATTTTTGTCCATTCATGTGTCAGCAGACACCTAAGTTGATTCCATACCTTGGCTCTCTTGAACTGTGCCACAATAAACATGGGCGTACAGGTCTCTTCAACCTACTAATTTCATTGTCTTTGGCCGTATACCCTGTAGTGGTATTGCTGGATTGTGTAGTATGTAGTTGTATTTTCAGTTTCCTGCGGAACCTCCATACCATTTTCCATGATGGCCCTGCTAATTTACATCCCCACCAGTGTTGCATAAGAGTTCCCCTTTCTCCAACTCCACGCCGGCATTTGTTAATTTTTGTCTTATTGCCAGTAGCCATTCTGACTG
Source organism: Hystrix cristata (assembly GCA_004026905.1). Lineage (NCBI taxonomy): Eukaryota > Metazoa > Chordata > Mammalia > Rodentia > Hystricidae > Hystrix > Hystrix cristata. The sequence continues at coordinate 54,991 of PVJO010004859.1, forward strand.
GAGTGAGATGATAGCTCATGTTTTCACTGTGCATTTCTTGATGATTAATGATGTGAGCATTTTTTCCCATACTTGTTGGCCACTTGTACATTTTTAGAGAAATATCTGTTCAGATCTTTCGCCCATTTTAATCTGATTTTTTTCCTATTGTGTTGGTTGAATTCTTTACATATTCTAGATATTAACCTCTTCTCAGATGGACAGTATGCAAATATGTTCTCCTATTGTTTAGGTTGTCTGTTTACTGCTAATTATTCCCTTCTCTGTGCCAACGTTTTGTAGTTTATTAATTAATTAATTTATTTATTTTTTATTTTTTAACCAAGAACATGTATTGGTACAATGTACATATAATGGTTACATTCATCACATTTATTTTGTAGACATTTTGTAGTTTAATATAACCCCATTGGTTTAGGTTTGCTTTCTTTGCCTGTGCTTGAAGGTCTTATCTAAAAATCACTGCCTATAGCAATGTTTTGAAATGTTTTCCCTGTATTTTATTCCAGTGGTTTCATAGTTTCAGGTGTTACATTTAGGTCCTTGGTACATTTTGAGTTGATTTTTGTATATGCTGAGAGCTAGGGGTCTGGGTGCATTCTTTACTTATGTATTTCCAGTTTCTCCAGCACCATTTATTGAGGAACTGTCCTTTCTTGAGTGTATATTCTTGGCACCTTTGTCAAATGGACCAATTTCTAGATTTTCTGTTCTGTTCCGTGGATCTCTGTGTTGCTGCTCTGGTTAGTGTAGCTTTGTATGATGTTTTGAGGATGGGTACTGTGATACTTTCAGCTTCGTTCTTTGTGCTCAGGATTGTTCTGGCTATTCAGGGACTCTCGTGCTTCCATATGAATTTTGTGCTTGTTATTTTTTTTTTTTCTATTTCTGTGAAGAATATCATTGGTATTTTGATGGGAATTGTATTGAATCTGAAGGTCACTTTAGATAGTATAGACATTTTAACAATATTAATTCTTCCAGTCTGAGCATCCAGTGCCATTCTTGATGTTGCTACTTGAACTCTCGTTCAAGCGAAGCATTCTACCAAGAGCAGAGCAGGAGAGTGAAGTGCTCCGGCCAGAATCTTTAATCATCAATGGCCAAAGGTGCACTGAGGCCGGAAGGCTTCTCAGCAAGCTTTGTAGCAGGTCACAGACACACAGCTGTCCTGTGGTATCCAGGAGCACTGGTTTTGGGATCCCTCCCCCCAGATGCCCAAACAGCTATTTCCATGGCATTTGCATTGTGTTAGGTATCACAGGCAGTCTAGAGATGATTTAAAGTATACAGGAGGATTGCATAAGTCACTTGTATATACTACACCATTTTCAGCAGGGGACTTTACATCCTTAGATTCTGGTGTATTATAGATACTTTTTATTTTATTTACAAATTCCTGTACTATTTGCAAGCAAGTGGAGACATCATTGCCCTTTGCCCCCTAAACACTGCAGTATGTGTCTCCTAAGAAGAAGGGCATTTGGTTTACATGACTACTATCCACTTAGGGAATTCAGGACACTTAGCAGTAACATAAACTGTTTTCTAAGACACAAGCGGAATACCGTATTCCACTTTCTCCTCTTCCACAGTCACATTCTTTACAGCACATTTCCCCCCACCCAGGCCCAGTCCCAGGGCCACCTCTACACCTGTTTGCCGTGTCTTCCTGGGCTGCTGCAATCTGCTGTATCTTTTGTGGCCTTGACAGTTTTGGAGTGTCCTGGCCAGTTATTTTCTAGAATGCTCCTCAGTTGGACCTAATGGGTTTCAAGCACCCTTCCAAAGGAGCACCTCCTGGTTTCTCTCCCCAGGACCTGGCAGCCGCCGAGAAAGACCCCTGTCAGCACCCCGCAAACCCATGTGCGCTGCCGAGGACCGAGAGGAAGACGCCTTGGCCGTGCTCCGAGCCATCCAGGTGGAGAATGCCGCCCTGCACAACGCGATCCTTGCCAAAAAGACCGAGCCACCTGCCAGGCCACTGCAGGTGTGTGCACAGGCAGGGCTCTGGGCCAAGAAGAAGGCCAGGGCTATGCAGGGACCCTGCAGGGTCTCAGCAGCAAGGAGTAGAAGGGCGGACATTGATCCTGACCCTCAGCCTCATCTGCATTTCCCCTGTTTGTGGACAGCGACTGCCCTGCCAAGGTTCCACTCCTACCGCCTGCTTGTCTGCTTGCTGTTTACTTCTGAAAGCCTCAGCTCAGTGCTAATGTGACCCCATTGTGGCTGATTGCTCTGCAAACTCTGGGTACCTTAGACTGGGGCTGTAAATTGCTAGCTCAGGCAAAGAATGGAGCAAAGAGCAAACCCTGGGCTTTCCCGGGTCTCAGTCCCTAGAGCAGGAGCCCTGCAGCTGCCACAGTCCTCCCGGCTTCCTGCTCCCCTATCTTTGGCCCACTTCATTTGTTCATGAAACCTCCCCGAGTCTACAGGTATTCATTTGCAACAAACAGGGAGACCAGTGATGGGGTGGGGCAGGTGCCTCAGGGAGCTAGAGGCCCTGGATCTTCCCAGTGAGCGCAATGTCCTTTCTCAGCAGCCTGGTTTCTGATTCACCTGCTGAGACCTTCTGCTTACCTTTCCCCACTCAGTGCTCAGAGTGACTGAAATAGGCAGGGCCGGTGTCACCACCCTGTTTTAGAGATGTGGCCACTGGCACCCAGAGAAGCAAGGTGGCCTGCTCAGGTCCTGCCTTTGCAAGTGGCCAGGGTCTGCCTGGCTACAGCCCCAGGGTCTGTCCACACTGCCAGTTGCTCCTCAGGCTCAATCTCAGGCTGCTCTTTGGAGCACTTGGGCAACACCTGTAGTCACTTTTCCTGGAGCTCTGTCCTCTGCCCTAGTGCTTATGTCCATGGGTTCTGGAAAAGGTCCCTGCCCCTCTCTGTGCCCTCATCTGTGAGTGCAGCGTACCCAGTGATGGCACTGTTCCCACCTCACATCATGTGATGACATCTTTCCAGGATGCAGAGGGACCACCAGTCAAGCCCTGGACCGGTCTGCTGAAGTCCAAGGAGGAAGCCCTGGAGGTCAGTGGAAGTCTGAGCCAAACCAAAGCCCCCATGTGGACATAGCCCCCACTGATCTCTGGGCACTTTCCTTCCCAGGCTCCTAGCAGGTCCCCTCTGCACTCTGAGCACCTTGTGCCTATTTCACAGCCAGGGAAACTGAGTGGTGTGCCCAAAGTGCCAAGTTAAAGCTAGAATTCCCCTAGGCCTGCTGACTCAGATTCCTTCTATGTTTCTGTTTCCTGTTGAAACAACATACAAATGGATTTTAGGATCAAGCATAAATAAGCGGTATCTGTATCTATCTAGATCAGTTAGGTACATCAGCAAAGGTGACCCGGCAAATAAGGACATGAATTATTAAAGCACCCAGGAAAGATCCATTAGATTGTGCATGGGTCTATGCTGTGTGCTCGGAATACAGAGTGGCGGAGACAGATAAACCCTGGCCTCAGGGAGCTTACAGGCAACAGCAAATAAAGATAGAAATAAGCAGAAAGAAAGTCAAATCTGCTATGGGTAAGAAAGTGCTGGGGAGTGAGCTGGCCCTGGAGGTCCCTTGGAAAGCACATCCCATTTAAGCTGAGCCCTGCCTATGAGAAGGACCTATGATAGGAACAGCATTCCAGGAGGAAGGAATGAGAAAGCTTCAAGGTGGGAATGAGGTGGTGGGGGGCTGGAATGGGTGGAGGGTGGGCAGAGCAGCACCCCAGAAACCCAGGTGGATTTCTTTCTGCATTGCTCCCACTTGTCTATTAGATACTGGTCGTCTTAAACCATCACCAGCTGGCACTTCAGATGGGCCTGCAACCCTGCCTACCCCACAGTCCAGAGCTTCTGGTGGCCTGACCCCTGGCCTGCAGGGAACACATGCTCAGTTTCCATGGTGAATGAAAGAGAAGGGAAAGGGCTTGGAGAGTTTAAAATGAGTGCGCTCAGGAATGTTCCTGGAATTCTCTGTGGAGTCCGATTACTTTGTACAAGCAGAATGGGGGTTCCTTTGAGGTGGTGAGAGGTTTGGAATGAGAGACATTGATCAGTAGCTCATTGGAGCAGACTGTTTTGAAGGAGATCCCAGATCATAAGAAACTGAGACTCAACAAGGGCTTCCGGACCTGGTCAGCCCAGGCCAGAGTGGTCACCCTGCCGCCCTGTTTCTGTCTCCCATGTTGAGACTGGTGGCCTGGAAAGAGTCTACCTTTGGCCATGGCTGTGCTATATCTTGGGCCAGGAGGGTTCCATGCACCTCTGTCTCATGAGCTTTTTCATCCTCAGTTGCTTCCTACCGCCGCGGTGACCACTATGCCGGAGCTGCCCAGGACAGCAGGGGGAGGAGACAGGATTGACCTCTTGGGAAGCAGGTACTAACCATGGTGGATTCAAGCCCACGCCAGAAAGGCCCAGCAGTGCAACCATGAGCACTTTCCTGAGGTTTCTTTTTGCTTTCCTGTGTTCCTGCAGACCAATTTTTCCCCTTCAGACCACTTTAAAATGTAGCTTTAGACTGTTCCTACCCTCCCTCATCTCCTCCAGCCCCAGATTACAAAAGGGACTTGAGTTCTTGCAGGGAAATAGCTCCTGGCTTCTCTAGTTTGGTCACAACCTTCTCCAGTCTCCTCTGGAGCAGCCCACACAGTGCAGGGCAGTGAACGTGTTCCTCAGCTGACCTGGGGACAAGGTAGCCCAAAGCCACATCCTTGGAAAACTCCTCTTCTGTCTTAAAGTTTGTTCACACGCAGCATTCTGCCTATGAACATGTAGCATCAGAGAATGGATTGGCAAGTTTTATTATCAAAACAAAGACTTACTGTCAAAATAAATAAATTGATCTTCAGAAGGATGTACCAGCTGGAGCCTTTCACATATGTCTTGGCACATAGGGGCTCTCCCAGGGCTGTCATGTAGGGTTGTGCATGTTGCAGACTGTACAAAGTACCTGGCCGAGGGGCTGAAATCCAGTCTGTATGCTGGTCACTAAGTAGCCTTGACCTGAGACTGATCAGTCCAGAAAGGGAGTGGGGGCTTTCCCTCTGGATGAAGGAGGAATTTACTTGCTAAGCTGTAAGCCTTCTAGGGCTGCCTCTACCTAGGGGGAGCTCCTATTTATAAATTGTCAAAAAACCAAATATGTTCAAGGCAGAGCCAACCCTTCCTCCAAGTGTTTGCAGACCCCAGATGAAAACCACAACTCTGCACCACTATGGCCATAAATTAGAGCCCAGGGTCCCCTGCACGCAGAGGGCTGAGCCGTGAGGCTGTGTGCATCGGGCAGACGCCTGCTTCCCCCTTCATGAGCTACTCGGCGCTTCCAGGTGTTGGGCAGTGCTCTACCTTGCACAGCACATGTGGGCCACGGCTGGGGCCCCCTGCTGGGTCTGTCCTCTGCGACAAGTAGAGCAGAGCGGTGTCTGGAGCAGTGTCAGCAGACTGTTTCTGTAAAGGCTGGCCAGGCGATCCTGTAGGCTTGCCTGTTGTTCATTTGTTAGTTTTAACATAAAAGCCATCCTTACCCAGCGGGTCATGCACAAACAGGCCGTGGGCTGGATTTGACCCGCAGGCCTTAGTTTGCCCGACCCTTGCCCTGGACTTTTCACAAGCTCTCGGTCAGCTCGGGGAGGTCAGCTCGCTGTCTGGCCCCCAGCTGCGCTGCTTCAGTGGGTTCCAGTCCCATCACTAACTGTACAGCTGCTGACCCAGGGAGAAGCCGCCTTCCCGCTGCCTGCAGGGAACAGACTCACTCCCCAAATTGTTCATTCTCCCTGAGGGGCAAAGCCGGTGTGGTGCCTTCCTTGGGAATATGTTCTCTTCTGTGTGTCATTTGCTACTGCCTGTTAAAATAAATCCTATTTCAGACAACAGCAGAAGCTTATGGAAGTCCCACAGGCCACTGAAGGTGACTCTGCCCATCCCAAAGAGGTTGGTGTGCCAAGCGAGGAGCGAGTACTGGACACAGAGGTGAGAACTAGACAGGAAGACCTTCCCCTGAGAGATGAGGGTGGAAGGCCCCTCAGAGCAATCAGGTCTAGTGGTTGGGAATTGCTCTGACAGTGGTCAGTGTAGTGTCTTTCTGCCCAGGTCTCCATCTCTCCTTCTCCCTAGCACACAGGTGCATACGCGTTGGAGTGAGGGAAGCCAAGAAAGCAAGTTTCTGGAGAGAAGTCTGTCCAAAAGAGGAAACAGAAGTAGCATGTAGAAAAATGTCCAACATTGCCAGTAATCAAGAAATGCAGATCAGAGCAGCCTTAATATTCTCTTTGATGTCTGTGTTTACCAGTTATTTTCAGTGTGAACCTCTCGCACTGGCAAGGTCACTTTGAAACTAGGCTGCTGCGCCTCGCTGGTGACTGTATCCCTGGATGACAAGCCCTCCAAAAAAAAGAATAGCTGGGCTCTGCTGGACTCAGGAAGATCCTCAGAAATCCAGCCCTGAGTCCCATCCTAAGGAAATCACGGGAGCAGAAAGCTGTAGGCACAAGGGTATTTCCAGCAGAATTGGTGGAAGTAGGGAAAACGAGGGGAAATCCACGGAAATAATCTGAATGTCTCCTCATAATGGAGTTAATTGGAAGCATGTGATGATATATCAGCATTAAGGGACAGAAATTCTTGTTATGAGAATTAGAAAATATAAAGTTATACAAAGTTAACTGTGGAGATGATATTAATCTTCATCGAATCCAATACAATGGTAGTGACTATCCACAGATCCGGCTGTGTGAGTACACGGTGCAGTGGGGGCCTGAGCTGCAACTGGGAACTATGCGTTAGGGCGGCAGCATAAAGGGGGCTGTTTTCCTTTATGCCCAGAGGTGTGTGTCCTAGCACACCCCTTATGCCCCCAGATTTACCTAAAACCTGCTTGTGAGGGCTTTTATTACTGATCAGTGAGGACTTAACACGAACCACATGCAAACTCACACAATAGGAGCAAGGGTCCTATGCTGGCCTGGACTGGAGTTCCCACACTGAATCTGGTGCCACCATTTAGAGGTCCTGTGGCCTCCTGCAAGCCTTTTAGGCTCTGGCCCTGAGAGGCTGTGCCTGCCACACAGGGTAAGGCATCCTCACACCAGGCCCAGCGAGGGCAACGTAGGAAAGGTACAAAAGGGCGTGCTGCTCAATGCCTGGTGCGTGGCAAGGGGGAGCCCGTTGAAAGGTCATCTTCGAGAAGAACCACAGCTTTGCTTCTCCCAGCATGGAAGAATTGCTCTCTCAGCTGTGAAGATTCAAAGTGTGGTGTCACCTCAGCCACATTAAAAGAGCCCATACCAATGAAGTTTCTTTATGCTGTAAGAGAGAAAATCCAGAGCAAACTGATTCACACAACCAAGAGAAGACAAGTACAGATTTCTGTCCCTAAAAATGTCCAGGGTGAGGCCAGGTGGGGCTGGATGCAGCAGCATACCCCATGTCTCTCTACTTGATTTCCAGTGACAGCTGCAGCCTGAGATCTGTCCCTATAATGCCACCCCCAACTCGGCTCGCTCCCTGTGGTCCCCAAACTGCTGGAGTAGCTCCCCTCTCTCCTTTGGGTCCCGCAGCGGGCAAGAACATGCCACCCACGTGAAGCTGATGTCCTAAGTGGGGCCATGCCCAGCACTGAGCACTTCCTGCCTGGTGGCCCAGGGAACAGTGCGTACATGCATGCGCGCACACACACACACACACACACACTCCGATTGCTTAGACCTGTCCAGTGGGAAAGGGTCCGTTCCCCTTTCCTCATGGCTGAGGAAAGAGGGGGGTGGCTTCCCCAAAGCAAAGTACAGTGACCTCACTGAGAGAGGGGCAGTGAGCGCCAGGGATCAGTAACTTCCAGACTCCAAAATCAGGCAACACAGAAAGCAGAGGAGTCCACTAGTTGCAACAGTGACAAGTGGTGACACTTGCTTAGTTCAGAGACCCCAGGGCTTCTTCACTTAGAAACTCAGCTCAGGAATTGCACATTTCAGACTGGCATTGGGAAGAGGTCCAGCAGGCCCCCTGCGAGGCAGCCCTCCTACCCCTGTCCCTCCTGCCACCTGGCCCTTCTTCCTACCTACAACAAGCAAAGCAAACAGCTCTGCTGTTCCTGCCTCCCAGACCGCTCACCTGGCCCTGGAACGCTGTCACAAACACAAGCTTGAGAACCTGCCAATCCCGCCAGGCAGCCAGGCCCGTTCGGTTTATCAGCATCCTGCAGGGCCGGGACTCAGCCCAGGGCAGCTGAGGGGCCTGGCCAGGGCCCTGGGTGGTGTGAAGGAAGGTGGGGAGGGAGCTGTGGGCTCTGACAGCCGAGCTAATCAAAACGGGCTCTGAGCTGCACCCCCATCACTATCCCATCCCCATCTTGTGGCAGTCAGGGCTCATCCAAACACACACTGGGAGCGATGGCACATCTCACTGGCTATTAATTAAAAAAATAAGTGGGGAACAGTTGCTGTTCATTTGCTCAGCTCCCTGCTCACAAAACCATTGCAGATTACAGTGCTAATTAGCAGAGGGCACGTGTGTGAGGGAAAGCACCATTTTATGAGTGACTGATCCATGGCGACCGGGGCTGCAGTCGGGCCCTGGGGGCCTCAAGGAAACCATCCTGCAGGGTGGCCATTTACGGATGGCACTCACGCACTCTCAGACCAGACAGCCTGCCTGGGAAGGAGGCAGACATTAAAATCAATGGAGGAGAGAATCAGAATGAAGCAGATGCTTGGAGAGGGCCTGCAGTGCCACAGGGCTTCCTCCTCCTCCTCCTCCTCTTCCTCCTCGGCGTCCATTTGCTCAGCCGCCCTGCCCGGCTTGTCACATAGATGGTGGCATTTCACCTTCCCTGGCCAGGCAGGGTGATGGCCAGTGACTGGTCCAAGGTAGTGGACTTGGTTACTGTACTCATCTGCTCACGTGCCATAACGAAATACTGCAGACTGAGGGCTTAAGCAACACAAGCTTATTTTCTCCCAGCTTCATAGACTGCAAGTCCCAGATCAAGGTGATGGCAAGGTCACTCTCTTCTGTGGCTTCTCTCCTCAGCTTGCCGATGGCCATTTCCCACTGTGTCCTCCCATGGTCTTTTTCCTGCGTGCAGCCATCCCTAGTGTTTTTCTGTCTTAAGTATGCCGGTCAGACTGGATTGTGGCCCACCCCACCAGCCTGGTTTTCATTTAATCACCTCTTTCAGGTTCTGTCTTCAGACATAGTCACAGTCTGCCGTACTGGGGGCTAAGGCTTCAACAGGTGAATTTGAGAGGGGGGCACAACGCAGCCATCGTAGCTGCCCCTTCAGCAGACAGCAGACTCGCCTCTGGGGTGTGAACACTGTCTAGTGGGGAGAAAAGGGCGTGATCAGGCAGTCTGAGCCTGTTTAAATGTTCTTATTTATTTAGAAACGCTTAAACATAATATTAAGCGCTGAGGTACACAGTCACTTTATTTATTTGTTTATTTATTTAGCGGTATTGGGAATTAAACTCAGGGCCTTCACATTGAGCTACATGCTCAGCCCTTTTTTTTTTTTTTATTTTGAGACAGGATCTTGGTAAGTTCCCCAGACTGGGCTCTAACTTTCAATCCTCCTGCCTCAGCCTCCCAGAGTGCTGGGATTACAGGCATGCCCCAACATGCCTGGCCTATTAGTGTATTTTAAATGTTTTTCAAGAAGGATCTAAGGTAATCTTTACAAGAGCCATAGGTATTAGATCTCTTCTTACCTCACGTGCAGGTGGAGGGACTGAGGCCCTGGGAGGCTAAATAACTTGCAGAAAGCCCAGCGCTGGGTGACCTGAGGTCCAGTGCGCGGTAGCATCATCCGAGCTGTTTTTCTCTCCTTGAAGGATAAGTGGAAACTGAGAGCAGAAGAGATCAATGATGCTGTGTACGTGACCATGGAAATCCTGTCCAACTGGGGTAACCCGTCACGGGTGGGTCTCTCGGAAGTTGAGTTCTTCGACCCCAACAACACGAAGCTCTACGTGTCGCCCCATGACGTGGATGTCCAGAACACCGATGCAGCCGGGGAGCTGGGCTGCCTGGTCAACAGGAACGGAGCCGTAAGTGGAGGCCACCCCAGCTTGGCTCTTTGCTTCACACTTGGCGTGCTTCTCTGCCTGCAATTGTCCGTGCTAAGGAAAGGGAGCATGGTCTCAGCTACCTGTCTTTCACCTGGCAGAGTAGGCAGGAGCCCTCACAGGCCTCCAGAGGGTCTCTCCTACACTCTTTCCAGGTCCTTGCTCTGTGGGGTTTTCTTGGGGGAGCCAGTTCACCTTCTTTGGGTCCCCCTTGCAGTTTATTACCAGCATCAAGAGACCCTGGGATCATTAAGATCAGGGCCCTCATTCTGCAGATGAGGCTGGGAGAAGTCCCCAGACCTGGCCAAGGTCATACAGTGCAAGTTGTGGGACCAAGTCCACATCCTGCAGCCCAGCCCACGCCTCCTCAAACCCTGCTTCCCCAGGCCATGGGGTGCACATCCAACAGGAGATCAATGTTCTTTTCTTTTATATGCCTGATAGAGTTTAAAAGAAAAAAAAAAGCCCTGGTATTTTCCTTTCCTGCCACTTTCAAGTTGGACACAAAAGACTGTGGGAGCCAACAGCCAGCCGCATTTTCTTTACCATGATGTGCTCCGGCACTGTTCATAACTGTGCCCAAGAAGGGCCTGAGAAACTGGGAACGGAGGTTGCCGTGAGCCGAGGCTGGCTGAGCCAGAGACAGGGCAGGGCTGGACTGATGCTCTTTTGCACATATGTGTGTGTATATATATATATATATATATATATATATATATATATATATATATTATCTATTCTTCCCCTAAATTATTAATTTTTAAAAAGTATCAAAATGAAAGCAGCTACCATGTGTTCAGTTCTTGCCCCGTGCCAGGCACAATGCTTAGCACTTCATACGTGGACTGTCATGCAGACCTAGTATGTGTGATTACACGTAGATCTAAACACACAGGCTAGAGAAGCAGACAAGCCTGCGTTCAAAGCTTACCCCTTATAACCTCTGACTGGGGCCACTCACCTGACCTCTACTTGAATTCCTTATCTACAGAATGGGTTCATAAGAGCGCCCACCTTGATGCAAGGCTGGACGGGTCAGATGTGAACAGGAATTGCTCAGCACCACGTCTGGCTCTTCCCAAGGGTTCTATCACACAACAGTAATTGCTTTCCTTGTTGTTCTTATGAATAGCATGAGTACTACTAAGAAGTAGATATACTTATTCTCATTTTAAGGAAGAGAAAATGAGAAAGTCTTTGAAACCTCCAGTTCTGGAGGCTCTTGGCTCTGTGGCCTTGGGTAACTTAGCTGCCTTCGTGGAGAGTCAGTTTTTCTGCCCCCTGTAAAATGGAAGATCAGAGGCGAATTATCTGTTAGGATGCTTAGATTACCAGCAATTGAAACTGAATCTGACTCACTTTAGCACCCGTTGTTGTTGTTGTTGTTGTTGTTGTTGTAGTACTGGGAATTGAACCCAGGGCCTTTGTGTTTAGCTACATCCCGACCCTTTCTAAAAAATCTTTTATTCTCAGACAGCGTCTTAATAAGTTGCCCAGGCTGAGCTCCAACTTGTAATCCTCCTGCTTCAGCCTCCCAGAGTGCTGGAATTACCAGGATTCACTACCATGCCTGGCTTTAGCACATTTTAAAAAAGGAAATTTGTTTCAAATTCATTGAATACCTAATATACTCACTGTTGATGAGGGGGAAGTAGACAGGCCTTGTGGTCGTGTTGGCATCCTAGGTAGCATCCTGGGATGCTTGTGCACTAAGGGTTTGGTCTTCTTCAGGGGACAGGATGAACCAGAGGATGTGAGCCCCTTCCAAATTGCAGCTCAGTGACCTTGACCCTTGAAAGGAAGCAACCCTGAGGGTAGTGGCTGCCTGAATGCTTTGGCCTGGCACACCCTGCCCAGCTTCCTGATTCCAGGCTGTGGGCCCGATGTTTGCTGCTGGCCCTGGGGCTGGCACCAACTTTGCCACCAACCCTTGCCGCCATCCCCACCCTCTTGTGCAGAAGGCAGTGGCTCTTTGGAAGCCTGCTGTACAGAACAGAGCACTCCAAAGACAATAAAAAGCATCATTGGATTTGATAGGAGCCAATTCTGATGATTGCTCTCCCTATTTCCCTGTTCCCAGAGGCCAATGAGCTTTGCTATGTGATGACAGGGAAGATTTGACCCGTGATTTTGGTTGGGTTTCTGGTTTTGTTTTGTTTTCTAATTTATTTGCTGAGGGTCCTGAGGTTGAGGCATGAGGCACCCATGTCACCCTGGGTTCCTAGGTCTCTGGAGATGGGTGGATTCTCCTTCTTCCCCACATTAGGCAGTCTGTGCTCTGGTCCTGAGGTGAGCAGGACACACCGCCTCCCAGAACACCCAGTTTCCCTGGCACATGCCCACCACAGCCTGGCCACCTCATTTAACCCTCACCCTCAGTGCCTTGTGGTGATGCTCCCCACCTCCCAGTGACAAAACCATGCCTTGGGAGAACAGTGACTCCCTGGCCTCACTGCTGTGGCTGGTGGAGCCTCACTGATCATTGAGCAGAGGTACCTGGAAGGGGAATGGATGCGGAAGAGAAGGTGCCTCCATGGAGGGAGTTGGGACATGTGGCAGATGTGAGTGTGCCCGAGCTCCACACCAAGCCCCTTCCCTCTGTGCCATTCTATCTCCCCGCTGGCTGTACCCTGGCCCGTGGTGTCAATGACTCCAAGTTTGTACACCCAGCCCCGCCATGTCCTCTGAGGTCCTGACATGAATATCAACTTCCCGCTCACATCTCAGATAGCTACTTGCTGTCTTACACCACAGAGATCTAAACCTAAGTTCTGGTTCCCCACACATGCCACTGCACACTGCCCCTTCCATGTTACCTGTGCTCAGGAAATGGAGTCACTGTCTACTCAACTGTGTAAGCACACCACCTGGAGCCTTCCAATTTAGAGATTTCTCAGAATCTGTAATTACTTCCAAATAAAAGCTTAAGCTAGGTGTGGGAGGCAAGGCACAAGGATACAAGTTCAAACCCAACCTGGGCAACTTAGCCAAACTCTGTCTCGAAAAATAAAAAAGGGCTGGGAATATAGCCCAGTACAAAGGCCCTGTGTTCAGTTCCTCAGTACCACACACGCAATCATCACCAAACAAAAAGTTAGGAAATATGTTTTGCACACTTTGATGTCCTGAGGATATAGTGTGAATGCGACACTGTCCCAGCCGCCTTCCAGCACACCAACAGATATTATGGTTCCACCGCCCTATAAGGCCCGACTCCAGCCCTTCCCTTACCCTGCACAGTAGCTCCCGTGTTTGATGGCCTGCTTCCTCTCATTTAGACTATTCCATGGCCTCCTTCTCCATTCTATAACCAAAGTGATCTCTAAAAAGATATCAACCATGCCCTCCCCCTACTAAAAACCCCTGTCATAACTTCCTTTTGCACTTAGAAATAAAACCCAGGAATCTGACTGTAGCCAGGAGGCCCTGGGTGGACAGGCCTGCTGCCTTCTGCTGCCCTATTTTCCCCTGCATCTGCCCCACACCCAGTGCTCCCACAGCCCCGGCCTGCTGTCTGCTTCTCCAGCTGCCACGTGCACTCCCACCACTCTGGTGTCCTGCTTCCAGATTTCCCAGTGGCCTCTCTGCATTCAGATTTCAGCCTAAGCATTACTTTCTCAGCAAGGCCTTCCCTGCCCAAGAATCTCAAGGAGCTCTGTCCCTCCTACCCTAGTCACGATCATGGTACCACTTTTCATTTTCTTCTGAGCACGTCTTAGCATAAGAAATTAGCCTGTCCTGTGTTTATTGTCTGTTTGCCCTAGGTATTTCAAAAGTTCTTGTCTGTCTCATTCAGGTTGTACTTCCAGTATATAAACTGTGCAATACATACTTAAAAAATTTTATTTGGAAATAATTATAGATTGGTTACAGGAAATTGTAAAAATAGTACAGAGAATACAAATAAAAATAGAGATAATCAAGGAAACAAAGTTAGCTTTTTGAAAGGATCACCAAATTGACAAACCTTTAGCTAGATTAAAGAAAGAAAAAAGAGACCTGGTTCAAATTAATAATGTCAAGGCCGAGTGTGGTGGTGCACATCTATAATCCCAGCTACTCAGAGGACTGGGGCAGGAGGGTCACTGCAAGTTCAAGGCCAGCCTGGGCTACGTAGTGAATTACATAGACCCTGTCTCAAAAAACAAAAAAAATTAATAATGTCAGAATGAAAGCAGAGATATTACTGTTGACCTTACAGAGATAAAAGGGATTATAAGGGAGTATTATGAAGAATTGTATGCTAACATATTAGATAACCTAAATAAAAAGACACAAAAGATTAAAACTGACTTAAGAAGAAAGAGAAAATCTGAATAGGCCTATAGTAAGTAAAGAGATTGAATTACTCATCAAACACTTCCTAAAAGTCCAGGCTTAGATGACTTCACTGGTGAATCTTATCCAACATCTAAAGAATTAACGATTACCAATTCTTGCAAAATACTTTTAAAATACGGAAGAGGAAGGAACACTTCCCACTTCATTCTCTGGAGTCAGCAGTACCCTGGCACCAAATCAAACAAAGACATCACAAGGAAACTGCAGACCAACAGGCACATGAAAAGGTGAGAGATGCCATTATCATTAGGGTAATGCAAATGAAAGGCACAGTAAGATGCCACTTCATGCCCACTGGAATGCCCGGAATAAAAACAGAAGAAAAGATAGCAAGTCCTCCTGAACATGTGAAGAAATGGAACCTTCATATCTGCTGGTGTGCAGGTAAAAGTTAAATATAGTCAGCCACTGCGGAAGGCGCTCTGCCTGGGTGCAGCTCAGTGACAGAACACTTGCTAGCGTCTGCAAACCTTGGGTTCCATCCACAGCATTTAAAGAAAGAGTGCTGTATAAACAGCCTCATACAGTATGTAACCTTTTGGGCTTGTTTCACTTAGTATAATGTCCTTGACATATTTCCAAATTGTTGTGTGTATCAAGTTTGTTCCTTGTTAATACAATACTTTATAAAACTGGAGTAAGTTCTGAGGCAGTCAGCATCTCACTGTAGGTTGGTGGGTCTATGTTAGGTCTATGTTAGGTAACAGAAAGTCACCTTTGGTTTTGGAGTTAGAAAGTTATCTCCAAGACTTAGCTATTACAAATTGTGCTGCTATGAACATGGTTGTGCATATATCACTGTGGTATGATGATTTTAATTCTTCTGGGAAGATCCCCAGTAGGGGAATAGCTGGGTCAAATGGAACCTCTAGTTGTCATTTCTGAGGAATCTCCACACTGACTTCCACAGTGGTTGTTCCAGTCTACATTCCCACCAACAGTGGAGAAGGGTTCCTTTTTCCCCGCAGCCCCGCCAGCACTTGTTATTGGTTGATTTCTTGATAATAGCTGTTCTTTCTGGAGTGAGATGGTATCTTAGTGTTGTTTTGATCTGCATCTCTCGAATGACCAATGATGTTGAACATTTTTTCATATATTTATTTGCTATTTTTATTTCTTTGTCTGAGAAATGTTTATTCATTTCAGATGCCCATTTTTGGATTGGGTCTTTAAATTTGGGGGGTTTGATTTGTTTTTTTAGTTCTCTATGTATTCTAGATGTTAGACCTTTGTCTGAGGGACAGCTGGCAAAAATTTTCCCCCAGTCTGTGATTTTTTGCCCCACTCTATTGGTAATTTCTTTTGCTGTGCAAAAACCTCCTAAATGCCCAGTGACTGATGAATAGCTAAAGAAGATGTGGTTTTTCTACACTACGGAGTACTACACTGCCATAAAGAAGGATAGAGTCATTTGTATGTAAATGGGTGTTCCTTGAGAACGTACTATTAAGTGAAATAAATCAGACACTCATCAGTACACATTGAATTGTTTCTCTGATATGAGAAACCAAAGTATAATTAAGGACAAAGGGGTATAATAGATATTATGTAAAAAAAAAGATAGTATTCAAAAGAGAGGAGAACTAGATAGGGAAAAGGGGGATAAAGAAAGAAGGTTAAAAGAAAAGTAAGATGAAAGAAAAAAAAATGGAAAAATGTAGATAAACTTGTTGCAAATAGGGAAGGGTGGGTGAATGGATGGGAGGGGAGGGGAAAAGGGGGGAAAACCAAGATACATCATGTACAGGTACAAAATAACCATGTTGATTATGATCATTATGTATACAATGTAGCAATACATGTTCTTGGTAAAAATAAAAATTAAAAGAAAGAAAGAAAGTTATCTCCTCAGAGAGGCCTTCTCTGACCATCCACTCCAAAATAGCCATTCCATTAGCCACTGATAATAATTCTCTTTGATTTTTTTTTTATAGTTTATCCCTGCTTGATTTTTTTTCTTGGAAATTGTGTTTGTTAGTCTTCCCACCAGGACAGAGCTACTGAACCCATGTGGTGGGGTGGGGGTCGCTGCACACCCTGCATGTAGATCTGTGTCAGTGCTGATGGGCTGGAGACTCAGGGCAAGGTGCCTTGCGTACTGTCGCTGCCTGTGCCCATGCCTCTCCCCTCCCACAGCACAGCACACCGGCTGTTCTCCTACTGCCAGTGCTCACATCTCCCCTGTGGAGGGTCCTTTTCTAGGTCTTCTGGACCCACCCTGGGGAGCGGCAACGCTGGTGAAAGTCAGGTGTGAACACCCTGGGTCACTTGGTCCTTGCACTGTTAAGCTCCAGGTGCCTGCGTGAGTGGCCAGGTTGGTTCGCCCCCCTTATGGCTGCCTCCCTCTTGTCTTGGCCTGTCCAGGCTCCCAGTTCTGGTCTGTAGAAACCCCTTACACCAGAGTCCCGGCCTGGGCGCAGCTTCTCAGAGAGCCCAGCCTGAGACCTGGAGGTTCACATCCTCACTGCAGCACGTGGGCTGTGAGCACCAGGACGGGTCCGAACCCTGCTCAGCTCTGGGCCTCCACCCGCCAGGCTGGCCCAGCAGTGGCCATAGCCTGGGAGTGGAGAGGGCCAAGTGTGTGAGCGGCAGCATGCTGGCGCCCCGATGCTTGTCCTGCCACCTTTCTTACCACCTGCGATGGGGAGAGAGGCGCTGCAGATGCGCTGCCCACTGGCCTGGTGCTGGGGCTCTGCCCAGTGTGGCGGCTGCCTGACAGCTTTCTCTTGGAGATCTGCCTGTGGACAGGAAGCCTCCACAGGCCTGGTTGCTAATGAGGTCCACAGTTACCAGCAGGTTAATGTTCTCTGACTTTGATCACCACAATTCCCACACAGGCCTCCTGTTACTCTTCGTGCTGACAGCATTGTGAAGGAAAATCAATTACAGCCCCTGCGCCTGCACCCAGGGTCAGCCTTCAGTCTCTCCCTGTGTCCGGCACCCACAGTGGCCCACTTTAGGCTGCAGCTCAGGGAAGGAGTGAGACTTGCCCACCCTCTGGGTTTTGAGATGTGATTTCTTAACACACACCCCACCCCCACAGCTGCCCAGGGCACTAGAAGTTCTTGCCCAGCTTGAGGAACTCGCCAGAATAAGTCGGAACCCCTTGAACTCAGCTCCCCCCCTTAACAAAGGCCACCTCTCCCTCCTGAAAGGGACCATTGTCTCCAAAACAAGCCCCTTCTGTTCTCCCCCCGCAGCTGGAGCCGAGGCCTCCCATCTCTGGGGCCCAGCAAACCCCAGAGTCAGCCAGTCCTCCCTCGCTGCTCTGTCCAGTGGCAGAAATGTCCTCATGATGATCTCAAATACAGTGTGATGCTCCTTTAGATAAAAGGTACCCCTGGGAGCTGTCAGACATGTGTTGGGTACTCATGGCTCATGGGCAGATAGGACCCCAGCCCAGATGCCTGCAGGACCAGGCCACATGTGAGGGGAGGAGGAAAGTGTGAGACAGTAGGTTGTGATGGGGACTGCAGAGTCCTGGAAGATGTTCACCCTGGCCAGCTTTGGGGCCGCATGCAGGACTCCGAGCCATGGCCATCAGGGACCCTTAGTTGCCACATGTTGCAAGTCTGGAGAGAAGCTAGAACTCTGGCTCTTGGGCGAAATCTTGTTTTTGAGTATTGGCAAAAAATTTGTCTTTTTTTTTTTTTCTTCAACATTTCATACAAACAAAATACCTTTGCGAGCGAGATTCAGCTTAAAACCTCTGAAGTCCCAGTGAGATGACAGGTATTTGGGGGCCTATTTCACTTATCCCCTCACTCAGTCACGTATTCATTCCATAAAGAATTGCTGGGCATTTGCCACATGCCAAGGAACAGCGCCGAATGCCAAGAGTTTGAGGACGAGTCACACAGGCCCTTCCCCTAGTCTAAGGTGGTCACAGACATGAAAACAGGCCGCTGCAAGACACCGAGGGCGGCGTTCATCTCAGGTGTTGCTGGGTCGGGAAAGCCTGAAGGTTGGCACATTTGTGCCAAGGGAGGAGATGACAGGGGCCTGTGTCATCTTCAGCTGTATTCTCGGGTTGAGGGCGGAAGAGTGCTGCGAGGGAGCAGAGGTCTGGCCTACACCAGGCACTGAGGTCCAGCCAGCCTGGGCGAGACTGGGAGCTGCTGTGGGTTTGTCATGACGGAATGTAGAAGAGATAAGAGAGGAGGTGACAGGCGCCAAGGAAGCCCCCTGACTCGGCTTTCCCATCTGTCCTCAAAGCACACACGACAAAGGATTGTATCGGTGTGTGTGACCAGGACAGCAAGGCGCTCTGCGCCTCCGGCCCTCTGGGCTCCGAGGGCGGCCTTGGCTGCCCAGCTGGCAGCTGAAACTGCAGACTGCAATCCCGGAGGCCTCCACGCTTGGAAATTCCGAAAGGGAGCAAAACAAACCCCCAGGCGCACTGCCGTGGCCCTGTCCCAACAAATGCCTTAGCCAGGTTCTTTCTTCCTTTTCTGCTCTACAGTTTTAAAAAATTCAATAGGATTCGACGAAAGAAAATCAAAGGCTGCATTCGCCAGGTTAATCAAACAGCACATGGTGGCCCCTTTCCCATCTTTCCTCTTGGTGTCCCTCCCGCCCCCTGCACACTCCTCAAAGCCGATTAAGTTGATTAAAATAAAGCCCACTGCATTTAAAATTCCATCTGGCTAGCAGATCAGAGGGGCCCGTGTGGCAGCTGTGTGCAGGGACAGGATCGGCAGGCCCTGATGAAGTGAGATCCGAGACCCGCTGGGCACTGGGCAGAGAAGGTGGCCTGGCCTGCTGCCCCCGGGCTTCCTGGTGTGCATTAGCCCAGCCCACTGTCGCTTTAATCAGGCAGAAAGGAGTCTAATGGCCCCCTCTCTTGCTGGCCTTTCAGAGCAAGAAGGAACCCTGCGCGTGGACCTGCCCCTTCCACCCACCACTCCAGCTCTTTTTTGTTATCCGCAACACAGGACGGCTGCACGACTTTGGTCTGGCCACAGTCAAGGTCTGGAATTACTGGACCATGGATGGGGTGAGTAACAGGATCTGATTCCTCAAAGGGGACATGGTTGGTGAAGCACTGAGCCTGGTTCCTGAACTTCATGGATGCGGCGAGAGCCTGGGGGGTGGGGATGGGGGTGCCTCAAAAAGAGGACTGGGAACAGAGCTTCTGGCTTTTAAGCTTTGAGGTGTGACGTGACATTCCTGTCTTTGGGGGAAATGGGAAAATATGAACTGAGGCTCAGTTTTACAGACAAGGAAGCAGAGACACAGAGAGGCTGTGTGACTTGCCCCAGTCACACAGCTAGTCAGAGTCTGGGTGAGAACGTGAACCTGTACATTCAGACTCCAGGTCTGTTCTTCAGCCGTCGCTCCCGAAAAGCTAATCTGCAACGACTATCCAGGGAATCTTGCTAAAATGCAGGTGTCATTCAGCAGGTGCAGGCCAGAGCCCTGTATTCTCCATGTCTGAGCAGCTCCAGGACCCTGTCCTTCCTCCTCCAGGCAGTTTTCCTGAATTTACTTGCATTTATTCCTTCATTCCACGTGTCTTACTGAGCACATACCAGGGGCCCTCAGGCTTCATAAATTCTGTGGATATGGATGTGAAACACGCAGACCGTGCCCTGGAGCTGCGCCTGGTGCAGAGGCCTGAGCAGACAGAGAATATCATAAGGTAGTGCCATGAGGCCTGATGCCCCTGGGTCCAGCAGGGAACACAATGAGTGAGGAAGGACAGGAGCCAGGCGCTCTATCGTGGCCCCTCTTGTGACAGACAGAGGAGCAGGGATTGTGGTACCTGTCCTTCAGATCTTCTGTAAGAGGGGCAGTGGTACAAGGACAAGGAGGAACCTGTCCTCAGCCTCAGCCTCAGTCTTGTTGAAAAGATACTAGCGGGTACTGGGACTGTGGCAGTCTGGAAGCCCATGGCCATGTAAAAGGAACGGTTGCTGGATGGCAGTACCAGCTGGTACTGCTAGGTCTTCTAACCAGGCCAGGAAGCTTGGAAATCTGGTTTCTGAGGTGAGTCTTCTTGTAAATGTCAGTAGTTCATTTCAGTTCTTTGGAACTACCATACAGTGCCAGTGAAGCTCCTCTCTGACTTGGAATTGGCCTGCCCCAGGCTGCATGGAACAGGGGCAGGGAGCATCCTCATGCTGGGAGAGACCATTGAGGGTACTTGGAAGGTCCCACCCCTGAGCTTGGGTGCAGAGGGGCAGCAGAGTGAGGGGACAGAAAGCAGCGAGTGCCCAGGGGAGGCTACAGCATATGCAGAGGTGTGGAGGTGTGGAACAGTGAGGTGGCCTTCACGCCCCCCAGCTGTGGGCCCAGCCCTCCAGTGTGTCTCCAGGAGCTCCCGGGAGGTCTGATCACACCTGTCAGCTGCCTCCAACCTGCAGAGGCTCCCCTTGACCCCGAGGATCACGCTCAAAGCCCTGAGTGTGGCATCAGAGCCTCCTAATCCCTTGTACTGGGCCCCGCTCCCCTCCTATCTGTACGCCCGCAAGCGCAGCCTCCTGAGTGTCTGCACTGGAGCTCTGTAGGCCCTGTGGTAGTTATACCCATCTCCCTCAACTGCAGATGCCTGTCCGGGCCACGGCTTTCTGGAAACCCGGGTATCACTTTCTCCAAGGAGCCTTCCCTCCCCCTGCCCCTGCACCACAGTTAGACCTTGTGAATGTGTCCCCTCCTCCCCTGCACCAGAGTTTATGTTGGCTCCGCCACTGCTGTTCAAAGTAGACAAATGGCTGGTGAGTGAATGGAGGGGCTCTGTGTTCCCAGTGTCCTATAAGCATTCATGTTGCCCTTTTGGTTTGTTTTTGTTTTTGTTTATTGGGTGGTTGGTTGGTTTTTGGTTTTTGTTTATGTTGTATAAGGATTGAACCCAGGACGTTTACACCAAGATATATCCCCAGATCCTTTTTTTCTTTTTTAAACTTTTGAGACAGGATCTAAGTCCCTAGGTTGCCCAGGTTGGGCTTGAACTTGTAATCCTCCTGCCTCAGCCTCTCGAGTTGAGTGCTGGGATTACATGCATGCACCCTGCTCTTGTTGCTCTTCTAATCTCCAGTTGCAAACCTGAGGCTAAGAGAGGGTAGGTAGTTTGCACAGAGTCACATAGCAAGTTAAAGCTGGGAACCCACTTGGGAGGTTCCTCAGTACTTTCTCTCCTCAGTACTTCCTCTAGCTGCCCTCCCACCCACTCACCTAGACACTCATTCTTGTGAACTTGGCCTGAACACCCATCACCTGTTGGAACTGCAGATCTGGAGGCCAATGAATCAGACACAGTCCCAGCCACCTCTGTTCACACATACACTGCCAAGAGGAGAAACAGAAAGCTTTCTCTGATTTCTGTTTTTGAGTGTTTTTAAACAAACACCTAAAATTTAAATTTGAGTAAAAGAAATCCGAGCCACTGGGCCCCCTGAGGAAATTTCTGGGGCGGGTCAGCTGACTCTCTGGCCTGGCCCCGCATGCTCAGAGGCCTGCCTGGGGCCTGGGAGCAGCCCTGGCCCCACAACCGTGGCGCACTGCCAGCATCTAGGTCCTCATGTCCTTGTTCCCAGCTCTGCCAGGCACTTCCTGGCAGGTGAGCAGCAGCACCTTCCTCCAGAACGAGTAATGGAACAGTGCTGGCTGCCCAGCCCACTTCCTGTAGCGCAGCCCTGCCATTGAACATGCATCTCAGGCCAAGAAAAGCGCCATTTCATGTGCTGGATTCCAAAGCCGATAAGCTCCATCCCTTTTGGCTAAGGCCAGCCTTGCTTTTCAACCTGTGCTCAGCCTTCCTTATGTGTCTGAAGTACAATAACGAAGCAGGGTCTTCAGTACCCCACAGAGCACCTAGGTGTCACCTGGGCATGTGCAATCGCGACTGCAGGGTTGGAGAACCCAGGACTCCCAGGGGTTCAGGGCAGAACGGGGAGGGCAACAGGGATGCAGGCACCGCTTATGTAATGCACAGCCATCTGTTGCCAGAATTTACTGGGGACAGAAATGCGCAAACAAATGCAGCTCCAGGTTGGTCTGATTTAATATTCCCCAGAGAAGGCTATTACTGTGTGTTTTGGAGGAGATAAAATGAGGGTTTATAGAAACTATAGCCTGGCCCAGTAGATGTGACTTGTTAATACAGTGTTTTGTGCATGAGAATCTTGAAGAAAAGTTAACTGGAGGAGCTAATCCAACCCAGGCTTATTTAGAATGCAAGAAAAGAAGGTAGTACTAGAAAGGGGGAGTCTTTTTATTGGAAAATGTGCCACCTGTTAACTCCTCGGGTTAACATTTATGGGCTCCTTTCCCCCTCATTAGGTGGCCCAGTCAGTGTGAGCTGGCACTGAGGAGAGGGGCTTGGGAGTGCCGCGTGGACAGGAGGCCACAGAAGGCAGCACACCACTGTCCCTGTGTGTGACAGCTGCCAAGCGCAGGTGTCAGGCACGTGTGAGGCCCCTGTGGGCACTCCATACAGACCTGGTATGGGAACAAATGATAAAAAGACTCATTTCAACCGCAGCAATCCCACAGGGTGGTGGTGGAGTCCGCCTTGTAGATGAAATTTAAGGCTTCGGGCAGAGGGATGGACGTGGCAGACAGACTGTGTTTCTTTTGCCAATTCTAATTGGAAATGGCGTGTGGAGTTCTGTCTTGAGAAGGATCTGGAACCTTCCTTCTTACTCATGAAGGAAAGGAGGCTTTTGGGTTTAGCAGGACGGGATGACATTCCCCAGGTGAAATGACTTACCCAGCTAGAGGGGGTGAGGGGCAGAGCCTGGAGGGACATGAGGTCCACTAGGTTTTCTCAGGCTCTTCCTGGCCCCTCTTGCCCTGTAGGTGCCATGTGCTGGGAGCAGGGTTCCAGCCACCCTCCTGCTGGGGGTGTTGGCTATGGATGTGGTCTGTCCTGCAGGGCTTGGGTGTTAGAAGTTGGTCCTTGGTGGGGTGAGTGCTGTTGAGAGGTGGTAGAGCCTAATGGAAGGCCATGGGGGGGGGGCACTGCCTTCAGAGAGGATCCGGGCTGTTCTCACAGGACCCTGTGTGAGTTCTCAAGAGAACAGTTGTTATGGAAAGAACAAGTCTGGCCGGTCTTCCTGTCTTTGCGAAATTATCTTTCTCCCAGACACACTCTGCCATGATGCCATCAGCCATGAGTACTTCACCAGAGCTGAGCTGGGGTCAGCTAAGAGCCGTGCCCTTGAACCTCTAGAACTGTGAGCTGAATATAGCTCTTTTCTTTATAGTTTCCTGGTCTTGGGTACTTTGTGATAGTAACAGAAAACAGTAATCCACTGTCCAAAAACTGGGCTTCCATCAGTTTTTCTTTATAGCAGTCCTACTAGTTATCTGCCTCAGGACATCACCTCTCATCAGAAACAGGCACAAGACCACCATCTCCGCCCACACTGGCACCATGCAGACTCTCCCTGCAGCCTGGTCCTAACAGGGAGTGGGACAGCAGCAGGCATCCAGGCATGACAGGAATATTTTATATACCAAATAGTGCTTGTTCTGTAGATTCCGAGTAAATGAATGAATGAATGAGTGAGTGAGTCTTACAGGTCCCAGTGGTACGGCTCTGTGGCATGCCAATAGCCTAGGCCAGTGTCGCCCTCTACAACCTTGTGCAGTGACAGAAATGTGCTATATCTGCCCTGACCAGTATCTTAGCTTCTAAACATGGGCAGCTGCTGAAAATTTGGAATGTAGCCGGGGCAACTAAGAAGCTGCACCTTAAAATGTACTTAATTTCAATTAATTTGAATTTTAACTTCAGTAGCCATGCGTGGCTGGTAACTATATATTGGGCTGTGTAGGACTTGGTGCTCAGGAGACGAGGTGAACGAATAGGCTGGGCCCTGCCTGCACAGACCTGTCCCTTCTGGTGGGGAAGGGGCACTGAACAAGAATCCAAGTGAATGGTATCATTTCAGGCAGAGCTGAGTGCTCTGAAGACTTTAATAGTGTAGGGCATTGAGCGCGAGGCCTGGTGGGGACTAGACAGGGCTACTGGGGACAAGGGTCTCAGAGGCAGGAGTAGCGGCCAAGGGGTGTCGGTGGGAAGAGCATCCCCAGCACAGGCACAGTAGCTGCAAAGGCCCCGAGGCAGGCACATGCTTAGCCACTTCCAGGACTGAAGCCGAGTCCATGGCTGCCGCATGTTAAACAAAGGAGTTTAAGGGGAGGCTCCAGAGGGAGTTGGAAGTGGGTTGTATGAGCCTTGAAGGTTTGGGTCTCATTTGGAGAAAGGCAAAGAGATGGGTGATCAGAAAAAGCTTGTCCATCAGCACCAGCCCACCCAGGGCCAATTCTTGTGGCCTTAGTCATGCCACTTGATGTCCCTGTGCCTCAGTTCCTCCTGTTAACTGTGGTAAATACTGTTCGTTCAGCACATGTAGAAGGCTCAGAATGATTCTTGGCCTTCAGGCGTGCTGTACGGATCCAGTGTTACCATTGTTACCAGAGGGTTCGAGCAGGGGGGTTGACCACACAGAGCACTTAGCTGCCGTTTGGAGAGTGGAGGGAGGGCGGGAAGTCCCGAGAGGAGGCTATGGACAGGGCAGCTGCAGATGCCTGGGGTTTGGCAAGGGGGACACTTGGTGCTGTGGGGTGCACCGCGGGGAGACGTTCAGCTCATGTTTCAGCAGTGCCTTCTCTGGAAGGAAGTTTACAAATGAATGCAAAGTTGAAGGTGGAGATTAGTGTCCATCACCAGTTTTCTTTTCTTTCTTTCTTTCTTTCTTTTTTTTTTTTTTTTTTTTGGTGCTGGGGATCGAACTAGGCAAACACTGTACCGCTGAGCTAAATCCCCCTATTTTTCACCATTTATCACCATTCGGACGTTCTTGTTTCCTCTGTCCTGTTAACATTTGAAAGTAAGTTGTAGCTCTTGTCCCATTTCACATACAAATGCTTTAGTGTGCATCTGTAACAGATGAGTTGCTGTATTTGTTTTTATATAACCCCAGTGCCATTCTGATGGCTGACAATAATTACTATTTTGCTCTTAATGCCCACACTATATTTAAATATTCCTAATTGTCTCTAAATTGTTTTTTTTTACAGTGGGTTTGCTTGGGCCAGGATGCAAACCAAGGCCAAACATGACAGTGACTTTGAAGTCAAAGGTGTACCCTTCGTGTGGTGGTGCAGTCAGGCTGCATGCCAGCTCTAGGTACTTTCAGGCCTGGGAATTGTGATTATGTCGCAGTGGGGTGGCTGGTGGAAAGGGGACTGACTTCGCTGCATGGGAGGCAGACACACTGATTTCCCAGTCTCAGTCTAGGCCAGTGGTCGTGAACCTGCCGCACACGTGGTACGGTGGGCTGTTTGTATCACTGAAAGCTCTAGAAAGTCTAGGCTGTTGCTAGGCCTGTAGGATGCTCTCTGGGGACAGGATACAGCAGCTGAAGTCTGTACGCAGAGTCTACACTTGGGTAGATTCAGCCACACGACCGTGAGAGCCCAGGGCTCAGGTTTGAAGCAGACCCACGCCTGCTGGGGAAGAAGAGGGAAGTCAGGGCCAGCAGAGAACTCGAGTTGCAGAGAGAGAGACCCACTAAAGCATCCAGGCTCCAGCCAGAAGGAGGGGATTGAGAGCTAGGCTCAACCCTGGCAGGAAGGTGAGTACAGATGCATGCCCAGCATGGAAAGGAGGTCTGTGTGCTGGATGGACTAGGGGCAGGCTGCCACTGGAGCCTGACAGATGGGGCTGGCCTAGGGCAGCTATAAACCCAGACTTGATTAGGGGAGATCCCTTCTGCCAGTCTTAGCTGGGACTGATGCGGTAGCTGAATCTAATTATTAAAGTGCTCAGGAGCAGGCTAGTGGATCAGCCAGGACTCTCTTCATAGCAAGCCTGATTAAAACTGGGTTAAGCACAGAAGAAAATTCTTTGGCTCATGTAACAGGAAGAGCCTGGGCGTGCTGGCTTCAGGTATGGCAGAATCCAGGCGTTCAAATGTCATCAGGAATCTGCCTCCTTTGTCACTTAATCCTGCCATCCTGGGGGTGGGCTTCATCCACCAATTCCAGGCAGTCGCACTTGATGGCATTAGACCCACTGTTGATTTCAACAGTCCCTGAGGAAAGAGACTGTCTTCAGGAAAGCTCCAGATCTAGTACCATTAGCCAGGCCTGAGGTACCACCAGATAGTGGTCCACACTGAGACAGACAAGCAGTGCCTGACTCTCATTTCGCCCTGTGCTGGCTGGATGGGGAGACACGGCTTTGTTTGGCAGCCACTTCTCTCCTCCCCCTCTCCCTGTTTTACTCTCCCTCACCCTGCCCAAAGGATGGGGACAACTTGTCCTCCCTGGCTATCAAACCACCATTCTCCACTCCAGCAGGAGTGCGGCCAGACGGGCAGTGTGCTCCTTCCCCCACTCTGCCACTTCAGATGACACTGCTGCCTTTTTAAAGAAGAGAGGGGCACTCTGGAGTGGCTAAGAAGGAAGAGAGGTGGGCCTCTCACTTACATACCCAGCATTCATAGCAAGCTTCAGCCCTGCCCCTCCCTGAAACAGGCCTGCAGCTGCTGTGTGCAGTACTCCCTACTACTTCTTGAGTTTTAGTCTAGGAGAGCACTCTCCCGAGTACTGACCCTCCGAGTGCTGAAGCGCAGGCCCTGTTAGAATAAAGACTCCCTTTGGTGTTCCCAGGTAGTGTGGGCTCCACAAGCCCCATAAACCTATTTGGGATTTTTTTTTTTTATCCTGAGTAGGGTATACAGAGAGGTCCTTTCCAAAGAAAGAACATTAAATACTCAGAGCTGTTAACACTGAAGTGCTCCAGAGACCAGCAGCCAATGAAGACAAGCGACCTTTGGTGTCCAGCATGAGTGCCTGATGGTGGTGGGTGGCAGTGATGAACAGCTGGCCATGTCACGCGTTGGCACCCAGCATTACCTGATGTCATTTGGTGACATCAAGGCTGATAGCAGAGCTGCATTTTGCCAATTCACAATTTCCATCTGTCTGAATCAAGCAGAAGAACACCAGGCTGATTGGCAACAACATTATTCATATCAAAAGAGGTAGTGGGAGGGCTGAGGATTTGGGCCAGTGGTTAGAGTGCTTGCTTTGCAAGCACAAGGCCCTGAGTTCGATTCCCAGCACACGCACACACACAAAAAACCCCCAAAAAACAAAAAAAACCCAAACTCTTAAAAAAAGAAAAAAAAAAAAGAGGTAGTGGGAAGACTGGATTCCCGATGAACAATTAAGGGTAGTCTCAAAGGGGGGGGAAGGTGGAAAATGATACACAAATTAAGTCCTGTTTCTCTTTCTCTAAGTATATAGCAGTCACGCCCTATTGCATTTATTCATTAGTTCCCAAACCTAACCTTGCTCAGGATTTAACTCCTGTCCAAGCTTCAGTCCTGCCCTTTGCAGTCATATTTTTCCCCTGTATGCCTCCCTGGGAAAACTCTGTATCTAGCTCAACCTGCCTGACACAGGCCTGGCTGTCCCCTCCTGCAAGGCTCCCTTCTTGGCTTCCTTTCAGCGACATTTGGCCCATTCCGGCGCCTGCTCAGACCTCTGCATCCTTCTCCTCTCCCTTTGGTCCTACTGTGGGCATCTCCAGGTTTCATTTCCAAACTGTCTCCTTCCCAACCCAGATCATCCTTCCTCTCTGCCTGCTGCCCCAGCGTCCCTGGGATCTCCCCCCACCCCTCCCCTACACACAGTGGTGTGCTCGGCCCCTTTGTCTGATCAGCAGAAGCCTTGTGATTGCCCTGCACCCAGCCACTACGCTGGGCAGGGATCAGAAATGCTGTCTGCCCTGCAAACTCTCGTCCAGGCAGGGGAAGCCCAGGGCATCAACAGCAAACCAGAGGGGCTAAGAGGGCAGAGCCCGGGTTACACACTGCCTGGGGCATCCTGGGAAGGTCAGGACCACATGCAGCTCACACACAGGCTTGCTGGCTCACATAGTCTTTCCAAAGTTTTCTGAATTAATTACCGACATTTAAAACTTAGAAGGTTTTACACAAAAATTGATTTTCAGCTTTTCTTGACTGGACAATCTGGCAACATGGGTCCACATTCACACTGGAACACTCTGGCAGAGCCCAGTCCCAGCCCCACAGTCCCCACCACTGCCACCCGTCTTCCTGACATGGTTGCATGATCATCCTTATGTCCCATCACCTCTCTCATTCAGGGTACTTGCATTGGTGACCCCGCTCCACTCCTAGACCCCAAAATCTGGCTATCTGGCTCTTCCATCCCAAGGTAGTTGTTTTCTCCTGCTGGCTCCTATAAAACTCTGCTCTCCTCATGCCTTAGCTGCCGTTCCTGTTCCCAGAATGCCTAGCTTATCTGGTGACAGACTCTGCTGTTCCCAAAAGTCAGGGCTCTGCCTAACCCCCCACCATGGCTGCCCCACCCCCGGCCTTCCCTGCACCCCGTTCAGGCTTCCCCAGGGTGTTCCTCAGTGTCCTGAGCCCCAGAGGTCACACGCCAGTGCCTCCCAGCAGATTCATTCTGTTTGGCCGTCAGTGTTTTATAGCTAGTGAGTCATTTGACAACATTTGGAAATTGGCTTTTAAAGAGCTGGCAACATTCCCGCCATGGTATCTGCTGGCTGGAGCCAGGGAGTCTTGCTCCTGTACATGTGGGTGTGCACACTCCAGCTCACTGACCCCCACGGCTGTGGGGCCACCTGCATTGAGTGTGCAGCCGTGCAGTCTACAGCTGGTCATGAACTCTTCCTGGAGAGGACCTGGCTTTCTTCCTTTGCATCCCTCCTAGACCAGGACCCGATGTGCCTCTGTCCAATGTGGTTTAAATTAAATAAAATGGCCAGAACTGTATGCTGAGCCTCAGCCTACACCTAGGAGAAGCTCGACCTAAGGTATGGAGAAGAATTTTAGGCCTCCCCAGAGTGGATGAGTTTCCTCCTATGCTTGCAGCCAGCTGGTGCCAGAGCAGGGGAGGCTGCCCTAGGCTTTGGAGGAACCTAGCCTGGGGTCATCCTAGCCTGGCAGTCAGCTTGATGGTATGTACATCCAGGCAGTGGGCTAGGTATGTGCCGTGACTTGTAGCTCATTTGTTGTGTGTATATTTTGTGGCAGATAGCATTTAGAGTATCCTACATATATGTCAGCTTATTCTCCACAGAAATCCTATTAGATGGGTATTGCCATTACCAGCTCCATCTTACAGATGGGGAAACTAAGGCACAGGAAGCAGAGCAACTTGCTGGTAAAGCCTTTCCATAGGGAGAGACCATGTCAATGCTGGACTGTGTCAGCCCCAAGGGTCAGCCATGACTCGCCACTTCAACTCTGGCCCACATCACCAGATGGCCTGAGATTTCAAGAAAAGCCGGAAATGCAGTGTTGGATAAAATCTCCTAATTTTTAAGCATTATTGACTAATTTTGAAATTTGTAAATGCTCTGAGAGCCAAAGCAGCATGTGTTTTTCCTTGGGGCCACCAGTTTGCGAACTAATCTGTCAAGTCTATTCATGTCCATTGTCCCCAGAGTCCATCAGGCCTGCTGGGGTACCAGGGTGGTCTGCCTGAGCCTGGAACAGACTGAGTGCTTATTAAATGTCACATCATACCATCGTCCTCTTCTTTCCAAGGACACTGAGTATCCACTTCATGAAAAATGGCTCAGTTGGTCTTCTTCCCAAGGTATGTGTGACAGACCTCGGAGGTCACCTCCCTGGGGGGACAGAACTCTCTGTTATTTCTCAAGTTCAGGTGTTTAAGGGAGCAAGTTGAGGGAGCATGCTAGACCTCAAGATAGACAGGAATGGGCCCAATCCCTGTCCCAGCAGCCCTCACACCCTGGTGAGGACAGGGGTCCTTATGTGGGCGCTTGGATGGGCAAGCCTGAGAGCCAGAAGAGAGGCAGCTGGAGTCGGGGAGGAGAGGGATGCCAGGGGCCTCCTGGGGAGGCGGCCTGTGAGCCAGCCCTGAAGCACGGTTGGCAGCTGTCTGTGCTGCTGCCGCTCACCCTCAAAGCCCTACCCTGTGCCCTGCTAAACTGTGGTCAGGGCAGAAGCGAGGAGTTCAGGAGGCAAGCCCAGAGCCCCTGGCTCCTTCCTGCTCTGGGGAGAGAGAGTGAGGGAGGAGCTCCTGTTCTCACTGTGTAGTGTGGCCTCAGAGCCGGCAGTGGGTGACACACAGCCAGGGTACATCCAGTCGCAGTACAGGTGTGCGTCCGTGCTGAGACGTGCTTTGCTGGACCTGCCCTGGCCTGGGGTACTGGGTCTCAACCAGTGCTTGGCTGCAAGTGTTTATCTTCAGGCGTCTGTCCCTGGGAAGGGCTTGAGGGTTCTCCAGCTACAGATCTATTTTGGTGGCTGTCGCAGTAGCACCACAACACAATTCATCTTTGCTGAGCAGTTGGGGTGTTCATTGGAAGAGATTTCAGGGCCACAGAGGGTAGTGGCCTTGCCACATGTATTAAATGACTTCAATTGAAATAACATTTATGTTGTTGTATTAAAATGCATTATAGTCTCAACACGGTTGGTTCCTGTGAGCTGTAATTGAGGAGGACAGAGGAAAAATGGGTGTTGGGAAGCACAAGAGCTTCAGAGCATCCTTTGGAAGTCCATTGCAGAAGGAGTCTGAGGCAGTATCAGCAAAAGGTGTCACTTTATCTCTGCAGCCAAACAAGGAAAAACATGTTCGCACCAGGAAAGCAGGACTCGTGTGCATGCACATGTGCACGTGCAAACGGTCCTAAAGGTGAGGTAGTCGGCAGGGTGGGGTCTGCCTAGACTTCCTGGGTGCCAGGACAGAGGAGGAGAGAACCTGGAGGTGAATCTCAGATGACAGGG
This sequence comes from Hystrix cristata, assembly GCA_004026905.1. Lineage (NCBI taxonomy): Eukaryota > Metazoa > Chordata > Mammalia > Rodentia > Hystricidae > Hystrix > Hystrix cristata. The sequence continues at coordinate 86,149 of PVJO010004859.1, forward strand.
AAGGTGGAAGCAGGCTGACCCTTTAGGCCTGAGAGAATTTCCCCCTTCCATCTCTAGGGACAGATATCTTTTCAGCAGACCTGCCCCAACAGTTTGCTGAGGGCTGCAGACTTGTGCCATCCACCCCTTGTTCCTCTGGGGTGCAGGCGTGGCTCTCATCCAGCCTCAGGGCACAGTCCCTGGATCTAATGATGTTTACGCCACCAACCCCTGTGTAAATACAGTGGCCTTCCATATCTCCGGGTTCTGCATTCACAAAAGCAACCAACCACAGGTGGAAAATATTTAGAAAAATAAAATTATATCCCTACTGAATATCTTTTCTTCTTATCATTATTCCCTAAGTAATACAGTATAACAACTATTTATACAGCATTTATGTTATGTTAGATATTACAAGTAATCTAGAGATGATTTAAAGTCTACCGGGGGTGTGTGTAGATTATATGCAAATGGAATGTATGCCATTTTATATAAGGGGCTTGAGGATGTTGCAGTCCACGGGGGTCCTGGAGTAAATCTCCCACAAGTACTGAGAGGCAACTGTGTGTAGAAAAGAGTCTGGGAGGATGAGCATACACTCACATACCCACCACCACCACAGCATGCCCCCAGGATTGCCTCTGGGGAGGAGGGCCAGGGGTGCAGGCGGGAACTGGGGCTCAGAGTTCCACTGGGGCAGGTGACTGCCCGTGGCCAGACTAGCACTAACCAAGATAGTACTAGTTTGATCCAAGTAGGAGTGGCCGTTAAGACCTCAGGAATGCCAGCCAGAGTGGCTCATTGCAGACCAGCTGGGTGACCCTGGGAAAGACAACAGCCTCAGTTTCTCCATCTGTTTCTCCTAATGCCTATGTCACAGAGTTGTTCTGAGTACTGTATGGGACAGTACAGTCTTTTATTCGACCTTGGAGTATCCAGAGAAGTAAGACTTGTTTCCTACCTGAGATCCAACTCACAATCCTCAGGCAAAATCTGCCTGCAGATGTGGCTTCTTTGGCCTGCAGAGTGCTGGAAGCATCGGAGGTCTAAGCACCGTCAAGCAGGGCAGAACCTTCCCCCTCCTTCCCATAGTTTCCCCTGAGCCCACTCCTCTCTTACCTCCTGGCCTGCTTCAACCTGTTCCCCCGCCCCATCCACTCCCAGGCAGATTTCTTGGGGAGCACTGGGTAGCAGATGGCTAGAGGCCAGATGGGGCTCTCGACTGTTTGTGGAAGGGAACTAGACACACGTTGACAGCTGTACATTTTATTAGGACAGTCAAGATGCCTACCTCATGACCGTGCCGGTCTGGAAGGCCGCCCTACCACCCTGCCATCTCTTTAAATGAGTGTTTCTGTCTCGCCAGATGTTTCCATGGTGGTAATTTTGCAGAACTAGTCACTGAAAGCTGCCCATGCTGTCCTTCTCAAATAGCTATTTCCTGATTAATTCACAGCACATGCTTGCTCTGTGCCTCTGCTGAACAGAGAGCACATCCGTATAAACATGTAAAAGAGTGCTTTGAGAATCGACTTTTCTGACAGCCGGCAAATAGTAGCCTGCCGTCCTGCAATTGGATGATTGAAGCCAGGTTCCTGCGGCGGTATCCAGGCTGGTGCTTCTTATTCCACATGGCTCCAGAAGCCTCTGCAACTCAGTGATGTAGAAATGTAGTTAGAGCTTACTCACCTAGTTTGCAGGAAGGATAAGGGATAATTATAGGTGGGCATCTCTGGCATCTCAGATTCCATAAAGCAGGTTAGAAGCCCAAGCAAGATGGAAATGGCTTCTTTCACCAACAGGCCACCATCTTTCTGGTCACACTGGCTCTACTAAGCAGGGCTCTTCCAAAGCAATGGCTGAGTGTCTGCCACATGCCAGGCCCTTGGACAAGATGGTGGGACCTCTGCTGTCATGGGGCTTGACTTCAAGTGGGAGAGACCATAGGTTAGGAAGCTGATGAATGAGACCATTTCAGAGATGAAGAGAAATTAAACAGCACAGTATGATGGAGAGAGGAGTGGTGGGATGGGGGTTGCTCCAGAGCCCGTGGTCAGGGAAGACCATTCAAGCAGAGAAGGAACAGGGCTGCAGCTATCCAGGGAAGAACAGTCCAGGCAAGTGCAGCAATAAGTTCAATGGTATCAAGGAGCAGCAGTCAGACCAGCGGCTCGGGAATGAGTGAACCAAGGGCTGGGCCGGAGAGGTAGGTAGGGCCAGATTGCACAGGCCCAGGGCCCGCCAGGAGCCAGGATTCTTGTCACTGTAGGAGAAGGCACCGGGCAGTTCTCAGCAGGAGCTGCCATGATCTGATTGAAGTTGTTTTTAAAAAGACTCTGGCTGCTGCGCAGGAAATGAAATGTGTGTGTGTGTGTGTGTGTGTGTGTGTGTGTGTACAGGGGAGGTGACTGTGTGGAATGGAAGCAGAGAGACCAATTAGGAGGTGATGGAGGTATCTCTGGGAAAGATGCTGGTGACTTGGGCTGAGGCAGCAGCCTCTTCTGCAAGAAGAGATCAGGTTCAGGGCGCATTTGGAGAATTAGCCGAGGGACACGTGGACAGATAGTATGAATGAGTGAGGGGCAACGAGGGGACTCCTAGGTTTCTGGCAACTGGCTGAATGCTAGACCTGTGTTAAGGATAGGAGAAGACTAGTTTTGGGGAAAAATTAATGATGAATTCTGTTTGGGTCATGTCAAGGTCAAGATGCTTGTTAGACACCCAAGAAGAGAGGTCAGGTGGTCACTTGGGGTTCGGTGGAGGAGTCATGGTTGGAGAGTCAAATAAGTGGGAATCATCAGCATCAGGGTGAGATTTAGGGGCTGGGATGAGGCCCCCTGGTGAATGAGTACCATAAGATCAGGAGGCCTGGCCCTGGACCTGGGGCAGCCCAGCCATTTAGGACCCAGCCGACGGGGCCATCCTGCCAGGGAGCCTGGACAAGGGGCAGCCAGCAAGGCAGGGACAGAACCAAGCAGGTGCTGAACTGTGGGAGCCCCGAGAAGGAGCCTGTGAAGCAGGAGTAGTGGCCGGGCTGCTGCAGGACCCGAGGACCAAGAATCTCCCACTGGCTTTGGCAAACTGCCGGGCCCCATGATTTACTGTCCCAAAAGGAGCCCCCCACGAGTGAAAAGAGGGCTCTCTTAGTGATTACACCAAACAACAGGTGTAAATCAGACTCATCCCCAACAAACAAGGACAGTCCCTTGCCCTGGTTATTTGTCCCTTGGCAAGGTGGGTTCTGTGCAGAACTCAGGACAGAAGCCCAACAGGAGCAAGATCAAGAGCAAGGGGAGAAGTGGCGCAGTGACAGTGTCTCCACATTTTCATTGCAGGGATGATGAACAAATCATGGGGTGCCCTTGTAGAATAGAATAGTCCTCAGCAATAAAAAGAAAGAAAACACTTGATTCACATGATTCAGGGTAAATTTTAAAGTGATTATGCTGAGCAAAAGAAGCCAGGCAAAAAAGGAGTATATAACTTACAATTCCTTTTATATAAAAATTCTAGAAAATGCAGGCAATCTGTAGTGAAGGCAAGCAGGTGGGTGGTGGAGAGGAGCAACTACCAAAGGTAGGAGGGAAACTGAGGGGTGATGGACACGTTCCTAATCTTGAGTGTAGAGGTGGTGGCCTGGCTGAATAGTGTATGCACATCGCTCCTGTTGGCTGAATGGTGTATGCACATGTTAGAACTCACCAAGTTAATCACACAGTAAATATGTCCAGTGTACTGTCACGCATGATATTCCTGATAAAGCTGGGGAAAAAGAGTTTTGCTAGAAAGAGAGAGACAGGTGGGCAAGTAGCAGGAGGAGGGGCATGATCTTGTTTCAGGCATGAACAGTGGAGCGTGGAGCAGCTGCATGACATAGGCACTTGTGTGCTGGGGGAAGAAGGAGGCAGGAAAACAAGACAGGAAAGCTTTGTGAAGCTCACCATGTGGCATGCTGAGCGGTTTAGAATTCATCCCACTGGCATGCATTCTCCACCTCCTTGTGCAAAGGCATTATCTGGAAAAGTTGTTAGGAGTGCAGAGATTCCCTTGAAACCACCATCGAGGCCATCGCCTTCATGCCCACTCCACAGCCCCTCAGCTGAAGTGAGATGGGCCCCAGTGTGTGGCAGAGCTGTGCCTTGGCTGCTCGCTGCACTGCCTGTCGCGGGAACATGCTCAGCTTGAGCATGCACAGGGGCAGCAATGCCAGAGTAAAGGCCTCACTCTCCCAGCCTGGAAGGGACATCTTGAGGTCCCTGCTGTGCTTTCCTTGGAGGGCCCCAGCAGGAAAGAGCCCAAGTTGCCCGCTTCATCCCAAACACCTCTGGGGTTTTCTCTCATCCTATCTTACCCTCCACATTTCCTCTTGGGATCATGTGCCAAATCAGGTACCCGGGCTGAATCCTTGTCGCAGGCTGCTTTCAAGACGGCCAAATGAGACGCTCAGGGAGTCTGCAGTTTGTGTGTGCACCAGGCTTTTCTGACATGCCTGGCCCAGGAGTCATACTTTTAAAAATGTTGCTATACTTGGTAATGAAAAACTATGACAGATTCACCGAGGGGAGTGACTAGGCAGATTTGCTCCTGTGGAAAATTAACTCAGGCAGCAGCCTGAAGTTGAGGTTGAAGCAGCAAGAGAGAGAAGTAGGGAAACCAATTAGTGGGCTATTACAGATGCCCCAAGAGGAGGCAGTGATGAGGAAGGCAGTGACCGAGGCCATCTCTTTGTGGCTGTCCTTTGATTTAGGGTATAAATGCCCAGAAATGCTCTTTGCACAGGCATGAGAGGGAGTCTTATTTAACATCCCCAGGGCCAAAGTTTGAGAAAGCTCACATTCCAGCATTTCATATTTTTCTGTTCTATTATCTTCTCCTTCCAAATCCAATACATCCTCCTGATGCCACACCTCCTCATTTTGTTAAATTTTGTGTTTCCAGGATCTTGACATTGGTGCCAAGAATGTGAAGCTTTATGTCAACAAACACCTCATCTTTGATGGCAAGTTAGACAGAGGAGGCGGGGAGGGCCCGGCAGAGCACGCCATCCCGGTGGGCCTGAAGGAGGAGAGGCACGAGAGCACTAAGAAGGCCCAGGGTGCCCATGGGGAAGGAAGCAGGGGTGTCCCTGCAGCGGCTGGCGCAAACGGGGATGAGGAACTCCAGCTCAGCTGCTCACGGGCCGAAGCTGCAGTGGACATAAAGGTTTCTTCACAAGGAGATTTACTTGGCAAAAAGATGAATTCTGTGAATTGCATGAAAAACGGTTCATCCAAGTTAGAGGAAGATTTAAGATGCTCAGCAGCCTTGGCCTCTGTGGGTGATGTGGCCAGTGTCCTTCCCTCCTCGCCACCGGGGGGGACACGCCCTCCTTCTCCCAACAAGCAACCCTCTCTGATCCGACAGCTGGAAGACCTCATGGGCAGGAAAATCTCTGAGCCACCAAGGAAAACCCCGTGCTGGTTGCAGCCCTCCCCCACCGGGAAGGACAGGAAGCAGGACAGGACAGGAAAGAAGCCCAAGCCCCTCTGGCTTAGTCCTGAGAAGCCACTGGACCAGAAAGGCAGGCTCCCATCTGATGATGCCGTCCTTGGGGGTCCTGGGGAGCCGGGGGCTGAGGACAAAAGCCCCCAGCAGGAGCGAGGGCGGAGGCTCAGCTGGAATGTCATTGCTGGAGAGAGACCCCAGAGGGAGAGGGCAGCCCCCAAAGTCTGTGGTGATGACTTAGACTTCTTTAACCAACCCCCCAGCAGAGAGCGCCCTGCTAGTGGGAGGAGGGCCCCAAGGAAGGAGGCCAGCAGCAATAGTCATGGTGACGACCAGCCCTCCGGCCGAGGTAAGCTCCAGGCAGCAGCCTGACGTGGGAATTGTGCTGTCAGCTTCCTGTTGCCATGACGGAACACCAGAGGAAAACAACTTAAGGAGGAAAGGTTTATTTTGGTTCACAGTTTAGAGATTCCAGGCCACAGTCAGATGGCTCGGTTGCGTCTGGGCCTGTGGTGAGGTAGAAACATCATAGCAGAAGGGTGTGGCAGAGGAAAGGTGCTCACCCCACAGCAGCCAGGAAGTAGAGAAAGGGGGAAAGAGCCAGAGAGGAAAGGGTCAGGGACGAGCTAGTGTCCAGGATCAGGCCCCCATGACCTACTCCCTTTATTAGGTCCCACCTCCTGTTTCTATCGCCTCTCAATCATGCCATCAAATTATGACTCCACCCATAATTATTGACTAATGCACTGATGAATTCAGAGCCCTCCCTACCCAATCATCTTCCAAAACCCCCAGCTCTCAATACATGAGCCTCTTGGGGAGCTTTTAGATCCCAACCATAACCATGATATCACTGTGCCTCTAAGTGGCATGAAACCATTCGGCTCCCTGGACCTCAATTTCCTTATATGCAAAATGGGGTTATTCTCAGTAAGGGGTCCCATGTTGTCTCAGGCCAGAGAGATGGTATAAGTGAGTGAAATGGGCAAGACACTCCTTGCATGTTACAGTCATAAATATCTTTGTCATTGCTACTGAGGTATGTCCTTTGGCCTGTTTTTCTTGTAATACAACTTTTCCAGTCCTTGTTACTCTACCTTTGGCAGTTAGTTCACTTCACTCGTGACTGTAAGGTTACAAAACGACACATGCATGATGACAGACACAGGTGACACTTGCCTGAGTGTTAGAAAAACCGCAGGGAGTAGTGAGCACTGGGACAAAGTAGACAGCACAAACCCATCTGAGGAGGAGCTGTTGTCCACTAGGGCATCTAATGGGGTGCCAGGCCAGCATGGCAACTTCCCCCTTCCCTTTTCTTCAAGAGAAGTCAGAAATTTTCAATGCTGTTTTCAACGCTGGCAACTGATGGCAATTATTTTTAAAGCAATGTGTGTGTCAAAACAAAAAACCCAGACCTAGTGGCACCTGCCTATAATCTCAACTAAGGAGTTTAGGCAGGAAGGTCACATGTTCAAGGCTACCTGGGCAACTCAGCAAGACCTGTCCCTGGTGCCACAAAAAGAAAAGAAAAAAGAAGGCCACACTTGTTGGCAGGAGTCGTGGTGATAGCTATGTGAACATTGCGGATTATCTCTAAGGGCATCGCCAACTGAAAGGAGGGCACCCAGGTTTGTGCTCAGATTTGGGTCTTGGGAAGGGTGCAGTAGCAGCTAGGAGTCAAACCATTCAAATTCAAACTGCTGTTACAGATCTGGCCTCTGGCCAAGCACTCCACTTTCTCAGCCTCAGTGTCTTCATCTGTAAAATGGGAGTCTTCCATTCCCTCCCCAGGGTTGCAATGAGCATGGGAGATGGTGGCTTCCAGACAGCCCCATGGGACTGGCGCTAGGACTTCAGCACTGACTCATGAGGCCCTCACTACCCACAGAGCACTTAGACCCCCAGGCAGCACCGCCCTAGCCCTCTCTCTGCACTGCACAGGGCACAGGCCCCTACCTCCACCCATACCCCAAACAGCTTCTGAAGCCACTGAGCCTCAGTTTGCTTACCTGTAAGAGGACACTAATCATACCCATATGGATTCTAGAAGGATCAAAAGAGATCACACATGTGTAATGCTTGGCACATAGACCCACCCAGCAGATAAAACTGCTGCTCTACTTCCCGCTCCTCCTCCCTCTACTTCTTCCCTCTCTTACTTCCTCTCTTCCTACTCTTCCTCCCTTTTTCCTTTCCCTCCTGATCCTCCCTCCTCCTCCTCCCTCTTCTTCCTCTTCCCTCTTCCTTTCCTTCTTCTACCTCCCTTCCCCCTCCCCTTCCCTCCTCCTCCTCCCTGCACCCCCCACTCTGATCCCACCTCTTGCCAGTGTATCCATGTGGAATGCTTGTATTTTTTAATAAATACAAGCCAATGCTTGTATTTTTTAATAGATCAAATCACATCTACTCTATCAGCGTCTGGCAGATCCCTGACCTGTCACTTAGGATATAGAGCTGCTCCCTCTGGGTCCCCTCTTGCTCCTTATGGATTTCTGCTGAGACCTTACCCTGAGACTGGGTATCAGGCAGGAGAGGAGAGTGGAAGAAAAGACTCAAGAAGCTCTTTGGGGACAGGCACCTGGCTCAGGACGAGTCCCCTGCAGGATAGGAGGCACAGTATCAGAAGTTGCGTGGTGGCTGGGTTCTGCCTGTTTGCAGTTAGCCTGGACCTAATCCAAGCACCTCATCCAAATCCACCTGTCGCCTTGTAGGATCCCATTGTACAGATAGAGAAAATGTGCGGCTGAAGCAATTTTCCTGGGGTCACACAGCCAGTGAGGGCTAGAGACATGTGGATCCAGGCTGACCAGCTCCAGCATCTGTGCTTCAAGCCACCATCCCCTGGTACCCTGTTGCTGTGGCTGTCGTCTGCCACTGCCTCGCCCCAGGAGAGCCAGGCCATTCTGAGCTTCCTTATGTAAACAGACGTGTGCAGAGCCTCTGGGAATTCCCGGCTGACGGGGGTAATTCTAACTTGCCCAAGTTCAGAAGACTCTGTCTCACGTTAATTTCCTGCCAAGCATTTCACTCCTTGGCTCAATAACACATTAAGCACTGAGCCCTGGAGATTTAATGCTTGTTAAGCCAGTCATGCTACAAAGGAAAGTTGCTTAGAAATTTTAAGTTATGCATTATCTAGGGCCGAATCCCACAGCCACAGTCTTGAGGAAGCGCCCAGGCCGAGCCCGCCCCAGTGCTGGGGGCATGAGCACTGTCCTGAGACTATGGTGGCATCAGAACTGTAAGACTGCCTGAGACTGCTTGGCCGGCAGAGCATCATGTGATGAATTCTGCATTTCAGAAGTGTCCTCACCAGGGGTCAGGCAGCTACAGGTGAAATCTTACCAGCCCGAATGAACAGTGAAAGGATGATATTTAGAGAATGCTCATCGAGCTCCTCACCCCAAAGGCAGCTCATTAAATGGGACAGGAACAAGGAGGCAGAAAGGTGTCAGGAAATTATGCAACTTCCTCTTGTCCCTCCAGGACTTCTGGGCCCCTGCAATCCATGCGCCTGCCCTTTCCTCACAAGATCAGCTTTCTCTGCTCTATTCACAGCGAAGCCAGTGGCCTCAGCCCTCTAGTGACCTTGTCCCATCTGTGGCCACAGCCACCCATCCCAGAGTCTCGGGGAAGCAGCCGATTGGCCTACCTGAGTCAGGTGTCCAGTCCTTGTCCAATCAACAGTGGCTGAAGAGTGATTCATGACAATAAACACAGCTCTGTGTATCTCCCTACGTGCTTTTCCATTTCTCATTTTAGTAGCCATTAATGCATACCTCGTAGTGGTGCAGTCAGTTTTTATAAACTCAAGTTCAGAGCTTCATGGTTCATATTAGGCTCAACCCACTAGTATTTTGGAATCTTGGGTCCCATCACCTCATAATCTGTGGTCCCTCCAGACCATGCTGACTGCAGGCTGCAGCAACAGCTTTCTGCTGCCCTTCGAGGTTTCTGGTGGGAATCAGCAGTGACAGGACCGAGTGCTGGCCCCAGGTGGTAGGGAGCAGTGTGTTCTCCTGCAGACAGAGATATACAGACTCCAGCCAGGTGTCACATCGGAGAGGTCCAGGTCTACACTTCTTCACTTTCAGTCCCAGAGTGTGTGCCTCAGGGAGATAAGGTCCACAAGCAGACGTGGAATGGATGTGGAGTCCTTGCCTGGACGTACCCCAAGCCAAGAGCCTCACACTAAGTCCCCAACACTTGATGTGCAGTGCTGACTCCTCAGTGCACTTGCAGACCAACCCTGGCCATTCATTTCCATCAGAGGAAATCAGATCACATAAACCTAGGTGGCAGCAATCCATACAGGGAGTTCCTGCTGCCAGTGTCTCACCTCGTGCCTGGGGAGGCAGGGCAAGAGGACTTCTGTACTCTTTTTAAATGGCAGGTGAGACAAGGGAGAGGGGACAGGTGCTGGAGGACCAACAGGGGAGGGGCACCTCTCAGCCTCCAGACATGATCCCAGGGGATAGGGTCGGGGGCAGAAATACGGTGCCAGCCATTCTTCCTTTAGTAGCCAACACTGAGCATTTCTTTTGCACCAGGTGCTCTGCTGGGCACTGGGACACGACAGAGACACGAGTGTGTGGCAGAGAGGTCTTCTCCAAGGAGGCAGGTGACAAGAAGAGTCAGCCTAGTGGGCATCTAGAGGGAGAGCGTTTCTGGCAGAGGGTATAGCAAGGGCAAAGGCTCCCAAGCAAGAAGAGACTTGATGAACTCTTGGGACAAGAAGGGCCAGCACACCTGGAGCAAAATGATCATGTCAGGGGAGGGGAAGTTGCAGAAGCCAGCAGCAGTACTGTGTGCAGCCTCCTGTGGGCATGGTGAGAGCCTGATTATCTTTACTTTCAGCATTAGAAGGGTGATGGCAAACTGCTGGAGGCACGTGGAAGTTGAAGTGACAGATTAGACATGTCTGGACCTTCCAAGTAGACACTGGACTTGGGAGATGTTGGCTAAGAGAGAGAGGCCAGAACTTGATGCCTGAAGTTGAGGTGCCTGCTTGGGAGTCAGGAGGAGATGAGGGCCAAGAGGGGTGGCAGTGTCAGGGAGAACCAGACGGTGCCAAGCCTGAGGCTTGGGACACTCCCACACGTAGGTCGTGGAAGGATGGCATTGGTGTGATAGAAAGAGGAGCTGCTGGGGAGGGAGGAGAGGACCAAGGACGTGCATATCTCCTAGGCCAGAAAGAAAGGGAATATCAAATACAAGAGCGTTGCCTGGGATGTCAAGCATGAAATGAAGACTGAGAAAAGACTGGGAAGTTACCGTTCACTTGAAGGAAACCATTTCAGCAGAGGATTCTGGGAACTGTAGGTTTCTTTTGAATACAGAGGGCAGAAAGCCACCAGGAGTTTGGCCTCAGGCACGGCTAGACCCAGGAGCTCAAATAACATCTTCAGTTCTTTATCTTCATCTCTTAGCTCATGTTCCCCATGTAGTCTTCATTTTTCAGGCAGGTTCTTATGGTTTATATCTACATGTCCCCCAAAGTCTCTTGTGTGTAGGCAGGATGTTTGAAAGGTGACTGAATCATGGGGATGCTATAGCTAAATGTAATATTAGAAGATGAGGCGTGGTTGGAAGCAGTGTGTTACTTGGGGACACAACCTCGAAGGGCACATCTCTCTCCTCGCTTTTCCCTTTTTTCTGCTTTCATGGCCACCATGACACGAGCAGCTTTTCCTCCACTGTGCCCCTCTGACGTGCCTTTCTGCCTTGGAGCCAGCTGGCCATGGACTGAAAATGTGAGCCAAAATAAACCTCTTCGCCTTTAAATCATAGTATCAGGTGTTATGTCCGAGCAATGAGAAAGTGACCGAGACAGACTTCGATACTAGAGAAGTGGGTCATTGTTGGTACTATACCTGATTGTGTAATTCAGAAGACTTTGGAACTGGCTTGCCAAAGGGAATTTGCAAAGGTTTGGAGATGCTAGCTGGAAAACCAGCCCTAAGGTGCTGTAAGCTGAGCTTGATGAGAGATTCTGGTCAGAGCTCTGAAGACCAGGATGTGGATAGAAATGCAGATGGTAACGATCAGGCTCAGGAAGTTTCATTTGGGAACAAGGACTTCATTGCCATTTGGACTCCAGGCCATATGTGTTATTCTCTGGCTAAAATTTTTTCTGCATTTTGTTCATGTCCTGAGACTTTGCAGGAGACTGAGATTGAGGGCAGTGGATTGATTAATCTGGTGGAGAAAATATCAAGGTAGCCCAATGTTAAGGCTGTGGAATGAGTACTGCTGGGGTTTTTAGCCTGCTCTGTATTGAGAATCAAGAGCAAACAACACACTTCAGAGATTTTTTAAAATGTGAGTTTTACCAGAAAGAAAGGTCCTGTAAAGATGGGGCCTGTAAAATTTTGGCCCAGGACAGCTTGGTTGCTGAAAAGATTAGCCTTAAAAAGAAGCCAAATACTTTACATCAGGACAATAGGAAGGATGCCTTGAGGCCCTGTAAAGAATCTGTAACATTCCTTTCCAGGCTCAAGAGTACAAAACTTTAAAGCTTTTGTTTGAGAGCTAGCTACAAGGCACCGTGCCCTAGAAGGGCCACTGAGGGAATTGGTTTGCTGGGATTCAGTTCACAGTGCTCAGGCATCCAGGCACTTGGAAGTGTCTGCAGGTATGGTTCAAGGGGACCAGACTACTGCTCAGGCTGGCAGCAGACCTTTTGCATCATCCATGCAGTGCTAGTTTTACATGCATGTACCATGCAAGAGTTGTGGGGTCAGGGAGGCTTCCTCCCAGATTTTAGAAGAAGGCCTGGGAGGCCAGGCAGTGTACCCCCGAGGAGGCATTGTGTGAAGCTGTGGGAATGAAGCCAGAAGTGCCGTGGAAACCCCAGAAAGTTGGAGAAGCCAGGAACATGGGAAGTCTGAGAAAAGTCACTATTAGTGAGCAAAGCCTGCCCAAGTTAGAAACCACATGGGCTATAACCGCCAGCAGTGCCTAGGAGCGGGGCCACCCAAGCCATTTGGAGTTTACACCTTGCTATGATTTGCCCCAGGTGCTGCGCCTGGAGCTACTGAGCTGGATTTTGATGTTGCTTTAGTCCCATTCATTTTTATCCCCGCTTCTCCCTTTTGGAAAGGGAATGTTTACCCTGTGCCATTGTATGTCAGCAGCATTTAGTTTTCTTTTCTCTTTTTACAGTGGCTCACAGCTAAAGTTTCCTGAAAGTGTCACGGGAGACTTTGGATTTGGACTTTTCCACAGTGCTTTTTAAAACTTTGGCAACTCTTAGAGATGGAGTAAATGCATTTTGCATAAACAGATGCACATAGGTCTTTTAAGGGCCAAGAGCAGAATGTTATGGTTTATATCTAGATGTGCACCCAAGGCCTGATGTATTCATAAGTAGGGCTTTTGACTGGTGATTGAATCATGGGGGTACTATAGCTAAATGTGATGTCAGGAGGTGGGGTCTGGTTGGAAGAGGTGTGTCACTGGAGGCATGGCCTGGAAAAGTGGACTGTACCTTCCTTCCTGGGTCTTTTTGATCTCCTGGCCACCATGACGTGAGCAGCTTTTCCTCCACTGTGCTCCTGTGCCATGCTGTCCTGCCTCAGAGCCAGGCAACTATGGACTAAAAACGTGAACCAAAATAACTTCTGCTCCTTTAAGTTACGGGCGTGAGGTACTGTGTCCCAGCAACAAGAAAGTGACCCAGACACAGGTTCTCCCCACAGTGCAGCAAAATGGGCCCTTGCGACTCCACCCTACAGCGTACCAGCCCAGCCAGTCGCTCTGTGAGCTCAGCTTGGAGAGATGCTGTCAGCCCTCGCCCAACCCGGAGGGCCTGAAGGTGGAGGCATCTCCAGAGGGGAAATCCGAGGAGAAGCGGAAACCAAGTGGAGGTGGGCAAAACAATGACTCTACAAAGAGACAGCAGGTGGCGAGGGGCTGAGGGAGGCAGAGTGTCTGCCTGAAAGGGAGAAATTAGGACAGTGGTTGGAGGGAGCCGCAGAATCAGGCCAGCTTGCCGTTCCTTTCCTTCTAGGTAGGAGAGATTTATGCATGTCTGCAAGCAGAGCGAGGGTAGGTGCCAGCGGGGAAGGAGTGATTGAAGATCCTGGAGGGAGGAGATAATTGATGGAGCCAGGTCCCCTCTGAGACAAGCAGAAAATGGAGTGCAGGGCACAGTACAATGTGAAAAGGGAAAAAAACAATGTCAGAGTCATTGGCTGCTGTTTTTCCAGAGTGACACCTTTGGATGGTGGTTGGCTGTGGTCTGGCTGCAAGCCTTGGACCCTGCCTGATCCTCACAGCAGGGTGTTCAGAGCGTCCGGCAGGGCTGGTCTGCCTTAGCCACAAACTGGGGAAATAGGCTCTAGCTACAGGTAGAAGTAGATCCCTTATCTTGTAATTCACCTGACTTGTTTGCTTTTCTAATAACTAGCATTTTTCTGGACTATAAAAGTAATATAAGTAAGGAATCTGCAAGATAAAGTTACAGAGAAGAAAATGAAAGTCCTTCCTATTTACCGCCATGGAATAATCACTGTTAACACCTTGGCACGCATCACCTGCCCTTGGACATGCTGCATCTGAAGCTGCACATCAGGCTTTTCCCCCTTTCATATTCTTTCATGAGGTGTCCATCTGCCATTCAGTAGTTTGGATGGGGGGGCACCATTAGAGTCACGTGACTGTGCAGCCCCAAGCACAGCCCCTTGTATTGCTGACTCAGTGTTGCCCCTGTTTGGGGAGCTTCTAAGCGGGAAGTGACTTCCGGCAAAGTTTCTGATGTGACTAAATTGCCTTGCAGTGTCAGCTCTCCACCACTGTTACGAGATACCCGAGATGAGCAGCTTACAGGAAGGGAAGACTTGCTGGGACTCACAGATTTAGGGTTTCAGTCTATGGTTGGCTGTTGCTTTTGATTAAGGCCTGTGCTGAGGCACCACATCATGGTGAGGGTGTTCCATTTGTGGAGGAGAAAGCTGTTCACCTCTGGGGGCCAGAAAGCAAAGAAAGGGAAGAGAAGAGACAGGGCCCCAGCATCCCCTCCAAGGCCACGTGCCCTGTGACCTAACTTCCTCCTCCCAGGCCCCACCTCACAAAGGTTCTCCTGTGGTCAGGGCAACCAAGCCCGCGGCATGCAGGCTTTCAGGGGACCTCAGGATCCAAACCATAGAACTTCCTCTGGTTTCCATAATAGTTGTATCTTAGAAAAATTGGAAGTCTATTGAAAATACTTCTTTTTTAACAAATAGGTTCTAGGCTTGGGTACTCATAAACAATTTTTTGCCAACATGAACATCCAGGAGCACAGTTGAAAGTTGTGTGGGGCAAGAGGCCATGCTTTATACCAGGACTGTCCTGTGCAGGGTTGGGCAGTGGCATCCCTGGCCCCGAGGCAGGGAGACAGCCAAGAGCGGTCCATGCGGTTTCAAGAACACACCCTGGAGGGTGGCCTGCCAGCCTAGGTGCACTACATAAGACGGTTCCTAAGAGTCCCTGTTTCTGCATGTGCCACTAACAGGGCATCATGCCCCCATGTCCTCTCTTCCAGAGGACGCCCAGGACCCCGGAACGCCACCACAGTCGCAGCGGCACAGTGAGCAGGAACACACGCTGCGTGAGTCATGGGATTCCCTCAGTGCCTTCAACCGCTCACACCGGGGCCGCATCTCCCACCTGGAGCCCCAAGGGGACATCTTGAATGAGTTCCTGCAGCAACAGAGGAGCGGTCGGTCCAGGGACCAGCCACCTCCCTGCAGAGACGAAGAGTCAGAGCCATCAAAGGGGCAAGGTGACTGCTCCGTCGAGACAGAGAGCAGCAGCGACTTCAAAATTCCTGTCTTGCCTTATGGACAGCACTTGGTCATCGACATCAAGTCTACATGGGGTGACAGACACTATGTTGGCCTTAATGGGATAGAAATATTCAGTTCCAAGGGGGAACCAGTGCAGATTTCAGCCATTACAGCAGACCCTCCTGACATCAATATTCTACCAGCTTATGAGAAAGACCCCCGGGTGGTCACCAACCTCATCGACGGGGTGAACAGGACCCAGGATGATATGCATGTCTGGCTGGCCCCCTTCACACCAGGCCAGCCTCACTTTATTTCCATCAACTTCATGTACCCTTGCCAAGTCGCCCTGATCAGGATTTGGAATTATAACAAATCCAGGATCCATTCCTTCCGCGGCGTGAAGGACATCACAATGCTGTTGGATGGGCAGTGCATTTTTGATGGAGAGATCGTCAAGGCCTCTGGGACCCTGACGGGAGGTACGGTATATCTAAAAGAATGTTCTCAAAGGCCTCGTGTACTGCTCATTGAGGCCGTGAGGGGAAAAAATAAGCCCCCAGGCTAACCCACGACAGGTAGGGCCTCTCTTTCCCAGACCTGGTCACCCACCTTCACCTGAGCCTGCAGCCTGAGCATGCCAAAGCTACTCTTACCTCTTTTAATCTCCTCCATTAAGAGCCGAAGTGTCTTAGGGCACTGGATTCTGAGTCTGAGGAGGGGTTTTATCCTGAAGTGATGAGCTGAGCAAGTGCTTTTAGGAGAAGCTTGGGTCAGAGTATGAGAGTGTGCTCTTAGGGGAAGCCCAGCCTCACCCCATCCCAAGGAAGCCTCAGACTGTAAAGTGTGGGGTCTCCTGCCTTTAGACAAAGGAGTGGGCTTTGGGAGCCTACCAGCCAGCCAGTCCCTGGAGCCACCTCCTCGGGATGGGGGCAGAACACTCACACCCGTCCAGACAAAGCACCCATAAAAAGGATGGGTGGGGCCTGGGTGGGACACTTGAAGCATCAGCTACAGCACCTCACCCACACCAAAGAAATGCCACTTGTTTGGTGGCAGATCACAGTGGTTCGGTTCTGTGAGGTCCCTTCATTGGTTCTTAGGCTTCGTGAACTCCATTTGAAATACACAAGGAATAAGACAGCTCACGTACACAACCAGTAACTGTTAGGGGGCTGGGGGTCATGCAGCACAAAGGGTGATGGGTTTAGGTTCTGGGTTCACATCACTGGAACGTGAGGTGAGTTGACCCTTCTGTCTTCCTGGTAACACACTCAGCCCCGGAGCACTTTGGAGATACCATCTTGTTCACGACTGATGACGACATCCTCGAGGCCATATTCTGTTCCGATGAGACATTTGGCGCTGACGTGGAGAGCCTGTGTGACCTGCAGCTGGAGGAGGCGCTGCGGAGGCCCAGCACCGCCGACAGTGAGGGCCAGGAGCGGCCCTTCACCCAGGCCGGCTCGTGCGCTGACAACCGGGTAGGAGTGTGGTGCCCCCCGCCCCGTGAATCTCTGCTCCTAGCTCAGAATAGAGCAAGAAGAATTAAGACGGATATCATTTAAGCTGCTCGGGCTTCTGTTTTGACATTGCCCATTTTTCTCCTTCATTTTTTGTCCTGTATGTCACATTTCATTCTCTAATTATTTTTTATTTTTTATTTATTTAACTGAAGAGAAGAAAGTATTCAAATTTTAATCAAAGCCGGGAGAAGTCAGCTATGTGTCATCTATATAATTTAGAAGTTGGCAGTCTAGGGGGATTTTTTCTTTTGAATTGTGTTTTGATCCCTCACTGTTGTTTTGGATGGAGGACTAGAAGTGCCTCAAATAGGCAGTCTTGCGATTAAAACCACAATCAGCGTGGCCACGTCGTCTGAGTGTGTGTCACTATCCCCGTGTGGTCCTGGCAGTATGCTCACCCTCCTGGTGGCCTTTAAAAAGAAACTCTTTATGTTCCCATTGAGGACCTGAGGTTCAGACATGTTAAATGACTTGTTCAAGGGTCACATCGTCAAAGAGTAACACGGCTGGAATTTGAATTCATAGGTCCAAACTTACGCTTTTCGTTGATACACAACTTTTTTAAAAAATGAAAGCTGACTTTGAAGGCAAGGATCAGTTCAAGTCCCCAAGGTCTCTGGGGACCTTCTTGTGAATATGAGGGCCTTGAAAGGAGATGATTAAATATGTGGGAAGGAGGCTGGGAACAGCCAGAAGCCACCTGAGAGAAGCCTGGGCCATGAGAAGGTCATGACCAAGGCCGAGCAGCAAAATGGCAGCACGTAGACCCCACTGTGGTCATGCTGCAGGACCAGGCAGAGCCCTGGGACGGGACAGTAAGCAGTGGAGGGACCATCGCTGAGCTATGTGTGTCCCTCCTACATCTAAGGAAAATGGCTGCTACTGTGCCCAGGTGACAGTTGCTCACCCATTGGGGCTTATTCGCCTGATTTTTTCAAGAGAAGCCAGAAATCTGGGTTTTTATGTAAAATCTCAGTTTAAAAAGGGCAGCTAATTCAGGTGTTTTCAAACTTTCAATGGCCATTGAACATGCTGTGGTCTGCCTTGATCTCTGGGTGTCCCATTGGGAGTTGACCTTGAGGTCTTCCATTGCCCAGCATTTTGCCGATGATGAAGGTTTTCTCTGGGACCTCGTGGATGGAACCCACCCCCCGTTTTAGAGACAAGCAACTTTGCTGCTTTTTGTACCTCAGCTCTGCTGTCTCTGTAAAATAGTGAAGGGACTTCTGCCCTAACTTAGGGTGCAGAGAAATAATGCACAGTCTGGACCTGGGACCCAAGGAGTAAGTGTGGCAGCCATTTCTGATTTTATCCTGGCTGCCCTTGAGCTTCAAGCCAGACTTTAGAAATGTCGACACTTGCTCCCCCGCCCTCAGAGATGGTGGCTCCAGAAACGGCCAAAGTTGAAAAGCAGTCTCTAGTTTGAGTCCTGCCTTCTTTACTCTGCCTGCCTGCCTGCCTGCCTGCCTTCCTTCTTTCCTTCCTTCCTTCTTTCCTTCTCCTCTTCCTTCCTTTCTCTCTTTTCTCCTTTTACCCTCCTTTTCTCCTTTCCTTCCTTTCTCCCTCCTTTCCCTTTCTCTCCTTCCCTTCCTTCCTCTTTCTCGCTAGATGAACATTATCAGGTCCTTCTCTGCCAGGAAAAATCTAAGCATCTTGCTGTGGCATCACACTTCTCAGCTGCCAACAGTTGCATCTGGCAGGGATCAGCCCCACGGGCTCCGGGCTGCCCTTCCCACAGTCACAGAGCTTCTGCAAATACCAATGTGCCAGAAAAGACCTGAGGATTTCCTGGGGTATGGGGTGGGCAGCTGATTATGG